>PVIU01018535.1:0-38786 GCA_004026605.1 Ondatra zibethicus
GAAGAAGAAGAAGAAGAAGAAGAAGAAGAAGAAGAAGAAGAAGAAGAAGAAGAAGAAGAAGAAGAAGAAGAAGAAAGTATGTAAGAGCTGCAGAAAGAGTTGTGGAAAACTGTCTTTAAGTCATGACTTGTTCAACTCTTGAGCTCACAGTAATAGTAATTACCTATCCAAGACTTGCACAAGATGGTTAGACCCACTGACATCCTGTCACAGATATAAAAGTGCTCCCTGAAGCCCTGTTCTTCCATAATGATTTATGGGAAAATAAAATTGGCTAGAAAGAGGAGAGATAAATACTTCTATGGTATAGACATGGGTAAAATGTCCATGCTTCTGTAGGTAACACTAATTAAATATCATTGCAGCACCAAAAGTAATAACCACAAGAAACTAACATTGACCATGAAAGCAGAAGGTGGGCTATTTTGGAAGAGGATGGTGATCACCAGGAATGTGGAGGAGACAAAAGAATATAATGGAGGGTAAATAAGTTCAAAATCCACTGTATACATATATGGAAATGTCACAGTTAAACCCTCTCTTATTCACAATTGATATATTATAAAAACACATTAGCAATTATAATAATAATAACAGAAGAAATAGTATAAAGCTTGTATAAATAGGGAAGTTAGCACAATTATCTCTATGGCCTTTGTCCAGAGATGGGTCTCATTCCATTAATGAATGATGCAAAAAGAAAGCTAAACACATAAAGACATAATACTTTATGATTGTTATTATTTGCCAAGATAATAATTCCCCTTTAAAATAATTTATTATAGGAAGAAATTTAAATTGAAGAAAAGCTTGTTTATTTGTAGCTGGAAAAGCTAGCTTTGATGTTTATAGAGAAATGTAACAAATTCTAAGATGATTAAACCAATTTTAAAAGAAAATACTATTAAGATTTTCTCTGCTAGACATCAAGATCTATAAGATCTATAATACTTCTGTGGGTTTAAAGTAGGGTGGTTTTATGTGAGATTAAACAAATAGATCAATGGAACAGAACAGAGAACTGAAGCATCACACATAAATATGTCACTGATGCTTATAAATCAGTTGGGAATAGGGGAGAACTTTTTAATAAATCACATTGAAATAATTAGCTCTTTTCATGGAAGTACAATAAATTTAGCATCCTCTTTCAATCTATATTCAACAATGATCTAAATATAAGAAATAATTTTTCAACAAACATTACATGAATTAATTACAAAAAATTCACAAGCATATTTATAGTTAATACTTCTATATCACAAAGATGGCAATAAAATTGTATAAAGCATATAGGTACATAAAAAAGAAAAAGTAGAAAGTTAAAATATGTCATAGATTGTCAGAGTATTTACATATTGATATAAAATGGACATTTTTGTGTTGTGCTTATAATAAAAAGGGGATTAGAACTCCCACAGAGCCTTAAGAAAATTTACAGTGACCTAAATCAAAACTTGTGTTATTCCAATGAGCAGAGATTTGGATAAAATAATGATCCCAAATGTGTAATGCAATCCCACTGATGCTCAGAATGGGTGACAAATGTGTTCATTCAACACACTGACACAATTTTTCAATGTTAATATCAAAGAGTGGAGAATATAAAGTACAGTGCAAATCTAATCATTGAACATAGTCTGTTCAGTGAATTGTTATCTTCCTGGGTGCTAATATATCAGCCATTCTTAAATAGTATAGGAAATGCCATCATAAAGGTTGTCTGTTCAGTCTAGTTCTGGTGTTATAACAAAATGCCTTAGGTTGACACTTTATAAAGATTGGACATTGATTTCCCCTGGTTGGAGGCCATGAAGTTCAACATCAAGAGGAAGGTTGGTTTCTGGTGAGGGCTTCACTCTGCCTATAATGTAGCACCTTGTTGATATGAGCCCAGAAAGGACCAATGCTGTATCTCCCTCACTAGTGAGAGTTTTCATTAACTTTGAGACATTTTTTGTAAAGTGCTAAGGTGTGTGAATTTTCTTGTGTACTAATGCATTCAAGGCTATTTCCCACTTTCTCTTCTTTCAGGTTCAGTGTATCTGATTTTGTATTGAGGTCTTTGATCCACTTAGGCTTGAGTTTGGTGCAGGTTGATAGATATGGATCTATTTGCATTCTTCTATATGCTGATATCCAGCAATGCATTTATGATGCTTTCTTTTTTCTTCATGTATTTCTGGCTTCTTTATCAAACATAAAACAAATTTGTAGACCCAGGTGTAAATCCGCACACCTGTGTACATGGTGTGCGGATTTACGCCTGGGTATACAATTCCCTTGATCAACATGTCTGCTTTTATACCAATACCATGTGGTTTTTACTAATACAGCTCTGCAACACAGGTTGAAGACCAGGATGATGATGCCTCAGGATGTTCCTTTATTGTACAGGATTGCTTAGCTATTTTGCTTTATTTTCCATATGAATTTGAATGACCTTTCAATGTCAGTGAATAATTATGTTGGATTTTGGATGATGATGGCATTGAATATGCAGAATGCTTTTTGTAGGAAGGCCATTTTTATTATGTTAATCTATCAGTCCATGAGCATGGGAGATTTTTACATCTTCTTATATCTTTTTGAATTTCTTTAAAAACTTGAGAGAACAAGTAGGGAAAAGTCTTAAACACATTGGCACAAGATAAAATTTCTGAACAGAGCATCAATCAGCACAAAGATCAAAAAATAATAAACAGAACCTCATGAAACTGTAACACTTCTGTAAGGCAAAGGACACTGTGGATAGAACAAAAATAGGCTGACAGAGGCCTACAAAATGGAAAATGGTCTTTATCAACCCCACATTCAAGAGAGGGAAAATTTCTGAACTATATAATGAAATCAAGAACCTGAACATCACTAATTCAAATAATCCCATTAAAAATTGGAGTACAAAGCTAAACAGAGAATTCTCACCAGAGGAATCTCAAATGACCAAGAAGCATGTGAGGAAATGTACAGTATCCTTAGCCATCAAGGAAATACAAGTCAAAACAACTCTGAGATTCCATCTTACACCCACAGAATGGCTAAGATCAAAGCACAAGTGACATCTAATACTGCCAAGGATGTGGAACAAGGGGAAATCTCCTCCATTCCTGGTGGGAGTGCAAACTTGTACGCTGTAGGACAATGGTCTTATACCCTGTAAAGATTTGTCATTTGTGTTGTTTTAATAAAATACTGATTGGCCAGTACTTAGGCAGGAAGTACAGGCTGGGAAAACAGGCAGGAAGAATAGGCAGGGTGATGAGAAAAGGAGAATTCTGGGAAAATGAAAGTCTTAGTCTGTAGTCGTTGACCAGACAAAGAGGAAACAAGATGAGAATGTCTCATTTATAAAAGATACCAAGTCACGTGGCTACACAGACAAGAATTATGGGTTAATATAAGATGTAAGAATAAGTTAATAAGAAATCCTGAGCTAGTAGGCCAACCAATTTATAATTACAGTAGGCCTCTGTGCAGTGTGTTTCTTTGGGACTGAATGACTGTGGGACCAGGCAGGACAGACATTCTGTTAATGCTTGTGTAATCACTTTGGCAGTCAATATGGTGGTTTCTCAGAAAAGTGGGAATCAACTTACCTCAAGACCCAACTATACCAAGCTTGGGCATATACCCAAAGGATATTCCAATCTATCATAAAGACACTTGCTCAAACATGATCATTGCAGCTTTGTTCATAATAGCTAGAAACTGGAAACCAGCTGGATGCTCATCAACCAAAGAATGGATAAAAAAAAGTGGCATATTTACACAATGGAGTACTACACAGCTTTAGAAAACAATGGTATCATAAAATTTGTGGCATGAAGTTAGTTTCAAGGTTATTTTCTTATCTTTCAACTATGTTGGAATAATTAGGGCTTGTTGTAGTAAGGTAGCTCAACTCTGATGGTGACATATTTCCCTGGCTGCCATTGAATGCATTCCTATGCTGGTATCCAGGCATCTGGGTTTGGAGTAATTATAGGTTTAGGTGCTGATTTATGAGTTTATCTTTGTTGGGTTGGTTGGTTTTTGTTTCCTGTCAAGTCTTTTGGCCAGAGTGACTTGTGGTTGAGTAGAGGGTCTCTATCTGAGAGCTGGCCTTGAGATCTGGCTTCTAGCATGACCTCTGGCCTAAATGGTTGCCTCTTCTGCACTTTGGGGCAGGAATATGTTGACTAGGACAGGGGAACAATTAGGGTATGCCTGGTGGGCACTGACAGAGTGTTGATAGTCTGAGTTTAGGGGGCTTACTTCTGGCTCTGGGTTCTGGTGTAAAGTTAAGATATTTTTGTCTATTTTTTAAAACAAGTATTAATCTTCACAGTTTCCACCAATAACATAAATATATCAGTTCACCCATATTAGATTTGTGAAAAGAGTGTCAAAGACAATTTGTTCAGGCCCCTAAACACTCTTTAAAGAAGCCAAGAATCCATCAGGATCAGAATAAAGGACAATGTTATATAGGTTTTTTTCTCAAAAAGAGACCCAGGATAGGACTTCTGAGAATTGATCTGAGTAAAAGTGACACATAACCCATTGATTATTACTGAGGATCATGTCAACCTCAACATATATATAAAATATTATATATATATGTGTGTGTGTGTTTGTGTGTGTATATTTACTACACACATGTTTAGACAAGTTGGTTAGACAGGTTAAGGTGATGAAAGCATCTAGAACCTGCAATACTAAGGGAGTGTTATACTGGTTGCCTGTGGCATAATTTTTGCTTTAACAAACAGAGAAAATTAAAATTTCCTTCACCTTTCTGCCTTTAACAATGCCCAAGCCATGTCATCTGTCACAATACTAGGAGTGGAGTCATTAAGGAAGAGAGTTTCCAATACAACAATACCATATTTATCCTTTTATAAAATATGCCACTGACTCAGTAGATTCAATAATGCAATTCACTGAAAAAAATGAGACCAATGCACCAAACACTAAGAAAACCTTTAGGTAAATATTAAATAATAATTAGATGTTGAATTTATTATATTGCTTCATAAGCATCACAACATGAGGAGATTATTTAAAGATGAAAAAATTAAGGTATTTTTCACTAATAAAATATATATAATAACTACTCAGCTTTTTGATAAACATGGAAAATTTAAAATCCTTGAATGTTACCATATCATTATCTAAGACAGAAGTAATGAACAACAGATAATGATGGAAATACTTTCTATAATTTCTTATCAGAAAACAACTTTCAGTAATGTTTCTATCCTATATCCTTTGGAATAAATATTTGACAAAATGTCCAGATTAAAAGTGATTTGTAGAATACTAGATTATGCCAAATACTTCCTATTTAAGTGTATTTATGGTCTGTTTTCTGTAAAAGGTATTGCCTGTTTTTTAAGAAGTTCTGAGTTATGTAATCATGATCCAACTATCCACTGATTCAAGTTTCATGCTATTAATTCAACAATAGTCTTTCAAGGTTTATATTCTCTTTCAAATACTTAAGTTTCTGTAATCACATGACATTATGCTAGCAAAGTTTGAGTGTTCTGCGCAACAGTTTTCTTTTTGTAAAAGATTTTTTTCATTAAAATTATGTCTTGGAATATTTCAATATTTAATATTTATAAATTTGAGGAGACAGATGGCTAAATATGGCAGATAAGCAAAATACGATGAATAATTCCAGAAAGGTTGCTAACATACATTTGTCTGCCACCTTACTTCAATCTGCCCTATCTAGGCTATAACTTGAAAACTGAATAAAACATCAATTAGAAAAAATATTTTTATTTTTCATTTTCCTTGATTAAATTTCTTCATGTATCTGTAGAATCTACATATCTTTTTACAGTTTTTATAATAAAACTACCTAATATTTCATAACTCAGCATTATTATATGCAGTATATATTACATTATATATGCTACTCAGTATCCGGCATTGAAAGGTACAGCTCATTTAACATTAATTCTTAGAATTCTATAATATTTGGCAGTTTAATATTTCAAGTATGAAATAGATAATAACAATAAATACTTAACTAACATTAAATATAATAAACAAAATTAACCCAACAATAAAACACTTAGTTCAAAGAAAATAAAATATGTTTAAGATTTTAGTCAAATTTTCCTCTGTCTTATGTCTTAGAAAAGCTCTTTGAAGAGCTGGGGTGACATTTCATCCCTTGTGAGCACTGATCCCCATTCAGCGTTCCACAAGCAGTTCTTAGCATCTACATCAAGCAGCTGGAACTGTTATAACTTCAATTCAAGGGGGAAGGAATGCCATATTTTGGCAGCCCCATGGAACTGCACATCATACCCCTACAGAGACACAAACACATGCATGTGAATAAACATATATAGTATCATAAAAATGAGTATTGGTGTATCTGTGGCTTAGTGATTGTTTTAATAAGTGTACAATCAGCAAATCTTGACTTCTCCCTAAATCATAGCAATGAAAAATATACACACCCACTCATGGAAAGGCAAGGATATAAAACAAAAAGTCTATTATTGAGTTATGAATGGATTATAAAAAATGTAGAAAAATGGGGCAGGGAGATTGCCAGCCAAGACTGATATCATGAGTTTGACCTCTTAAACTCTCGTGGTGGGAAGAAAGCACTGACATCCACCTGTATGAGCTGTGGCAGTGTACACAGAAGCACACACTCACACAGATATACACAAGTACATAAACGTAAAAACTGAAATTGAGGTGAAAAGACATAGAAATCTTAAAACTAGAAAAATATAGAGAGGGTGGGAGACCATAAAACATATCACTTGTCTCTAAGAATGACTTAAAACAAGAAAACAATTCTCCCAAAACAAAAAACTTGGATCACTAAATTAATATCAGCTTAACATTAATCCCCATGACCCAGAGGGACACCATTTTTCTAGTCTGGAAGGGCAAAAAATGCACAATGGTTGGAGAACAGGAACCAGACTGGTTTTTATTTCTTCTTCCTATGCCCCAGAAGGGAGTGATTGTGTCAGCGATTGAAAACTGCAAACCTGGAGGGTAATTTAGGGACCATCAGAGAATGAATAATTCCCCTTCTTCCATAAATTGGCAGAATATGACAACCCTGTTAAGTTTATTTTCATGAGTTTGAACCTACCACATAAAAGTCCCCCAACATTTTCTCTTTTGCCCACCCCCATCTCAAACACACACACTCAGACACACACACACACACACACACACACACACACACACACAGAGAGAGAGAGACAGAGACAGAGACAGAGACAGACAGAGAGAGAGAAAGGGACGGAGGGAGAAAGGGAGAGGGAGAGAGGGGAGAGGATCTCATTCCCACTAATACCGGAAAGACAAAAATCTTTCAGTACTTTTTTCATGTGCCCAAGGTACACAATGGCTTACCTACTGTGATTTATTTACCCTTAAAACTACTTGCTAACCTATCACAAAAAGTACCTCAACTGGGAGATTTCAAACCACAGAACTTTACTCTTTTACTCTGACTACAAAAATCTGAAGTCAACTAGGCCACAGAACTACTTTCCTCGTGAAAACCAGAAGGTCTTTCTTTGCCTTCTCCTGTTTCTCCATCTAGACTGTGATTGACAGAGGTTCATATGAAAAGGGCAAGGAAGATAATATGAGCATTAATGCAAAAGTAGCTCACTAACATAGACAAAGAAAAACAGATGTCTGATAGAATGACTGCTATAAAATTTCATGTCTCAAGCATGTAATTTTTTCAGTTAATAATACAGATTATGCACAGAGTTATGACAAATTTGGTGGGTGGTAACGGGATCTATGCCTACCAAAACCTGTACTCTCTCATTACATAAAAACACACTGTAATCACATGTTGATGCTTTCTGTCTTTTTCTCCCCCCAAAAATATAAGAATGCTTTACAAAATCAGAGTAAAATGTGCCTAATAAATACCTTGCTGCTACCACCCTAGGTGTAATATAAAGATATGAATGGTCTTCTGCTCATTCAAAGATCATGACAGAAAATAGAACTGTCATGTCATTTCTCATTTGCTTTCATTAAAATCTTGTTTCTGTTTTCTGCTGGAAAGCATCAGACCCCAAAAACAGCAAATGCAGAGCCATGCATCAGTAGGGGCTTCATGTGACTGATTCTGATGGTAAACAAAAATAATCATAGAGATTATTCTTTTCATATTTTTTGTCTTCTGGACAAAATTCAAATGTAGAATAGCAGGTTCTGCAAAATACTCATCCAAGTTAATTCAAATACATTTTTTGCACTGTTTTATATCACAAAATATATTTATTTACCAGTTCTCAATAAATATATAAAAGTCTGGGGATTTAGAATGTGTATTTTATTTAACTTTGCCTCCTAATGTCTGACTACTCTAATAATCGATTCCCTCATATTTTTCATTTTATTACATGTGAAATAGTGTCTATCTCATGTGATTAATATGAAACATAATGGAAGAAACTCGCTTACAGTGTATGGCAGCATGATCAAAACTCTGGTTCATTTATTTATTCATCTTATGAAACATATAAACTAATGGTCATGATATAATTTGAAATTACAATATTCTAATGAAACTTGGATCAGTAACTTGTAGCTCTCTTATTAAAATTAAAGTCACCTATAGGGTCACTGTCTACTTTTTTTTTCAGTTTTTGTCTTTTGAGACAGGGTTTCTCTGTGTATCTCTGGCTATCGTGGAACTCTGTAGACCAGGCTGGCATCAAACTCACAGAGATCTGCCTGCCTCTGCCTCCGTGGGTATTGGGATTGAAGGCGTGTGCCACCATTTCCAGGCTGTCGCTAGCCTTAGGTGAATATGAATATGAATTCTCTTGTTAATTTGCATATGCATTGTAGATATTTTTCATGAATTGTTTCACTTGTCACCTTTATACATTAGCCTTTGGGTGTATGGCTCAAACTATAAATGTCTTATATAATAATGAGTAGTCATTCATATATATGCAGTAGATGAATACCCCCAATCTTAGTGTGTTGTAATTAGACTTTTGCTCCACTCATATATTGCTGTAACTTAATATTGAGTCACTAGGGATATGATGTCAAATCAGTACATCTTGTATTAAAGGTTGGTGAATATACTATTTTATAATACAAGTTAGCACTTCGGAAACTAATTCAGTTAATGAAGGTTTGATATCGATTTACTACTATTCTAGCTGAGCAAGTTGCTCCATGTTCTTTCTGCAAAATGAAAGGATTAAATCAGATAATCAGTCACTTTCCTGTTGTACTTAAAGGCATACCTGTTATCTAATCATTTATATAATTGTGTGCAGTTAGTAATATTCTAGGAGATGAAAAAGACTATATATGGGTATCATTTAATTTCCACTACCTACATGATATACTTAGAGTTCAGCAAATATTTGTTAATGAACAAATGACTTATAGCAGCTAAAGCTGCATTTTCATTATGTTTATAATATATGTGGTAATGAATTTAATGCATTCTTTACAGTGTGCCTTATTTTAATTACTGAATTGTATTTATTTTCCCTTAAAACATTTGGGACTGTGTAATGACAAATTAGGGAAATATAATATTTTTATGATGGTGGCTAAATAAATTATTAAGCAAAAATTTTCAGCACACCTGTGAAGACTCATTTGGAAGCAGGAGACTTAGTGCTGTTTGCCCAGTGGAAAAGTGCCGTGGTGATAAAACAAAAAGTATCTGCATTGTATTTTATTTCCAGATGGTACTGAGTTACAAAAGTTGAGTCCGATTAAATTATTGTGGAAATGCATGCTCTTTAAAAATAGATCTGCATTAATATATTTCTAAAACTGAAGGAACTTAGCTTGCACTATTCACATAATATAAATTATGCTGCTAGGGCTTTAGTTCAAATTAAGAATTTGGGATTTTATTTTCCTTGGGCCATAAAGAAAACTAAGAGATACAGCACACATTTTGGGACTCAAACTAATCCAACTTTTGAACAAAAGATGATTTTGAGGCTTCAGAAAGGTTTGTGGTTAAAACAATATCAATCACCGTCACAGAATTACTCCACAAATTGACTCTCAAGCACGACTTGGAGGCCTCTCTTTTCAAAGGGCTCCCACCTCTGCTCTGCCAGCCTCAGGGCCTTCACTCGAACCTCTCAAGAAGCCACTAGGCAGCTTTGTAACTGCCCTGGGGCCTCTCTCAAGTCTTGGACAGAGTGAAACTAAATCCCTTTGAACCAGAAAAAGAAATGAAAAAGAAAATAGTATTCAGATAACAATTCCATCCCAAGTGTGCAATAATTTAAGACAAGTTTACATTGAGATTCTTTACAAATTACATCCGGCTCCTTTTACAACAATGGGTACTGGTGACTCAGAAATAGTGCCCAAGATGTAGGTTCTAGGGGGCTTAGCTGCGGTAAACTGCACATCCGTGGGTGTCAGGATTGGCCTGGCCCTAAGATAAAGCAGGAGTCACTTAGGCTGATGTGAAACACAAGTGACCTCATTCATGGGTTTTATGGTCTAAAAGCAACGCTCAAGATTTAGGGAAAGGATCTTGGATAAAGTAAACAGATGAATTCTGAAAGATACAGACATCCTTTCTCATTAGACAGCAAAAAAAAATCACCAGGTTGTAAAGCTACAGCATTCCTAGAATTCCAGGATGGGCAATGACACACCTCATTCCACTGAAGTGGTAAGCTGTATCTTTAAATTTCCTGGCTTCTCAAGTGCTAATCTGTATGCACAAGGTCTTCATGGCCTTTGCATGCCAGTGAATGCTATCTTTTTAAGTCCCTATTTGATGAGATTGCCTTCATGCTTTTATCTATTCCTGTGGTTTTAAACATAACCACAGGGACCCTTTGCTCTTCCTGAGGGGTCTCTCTACTGTGAAATCTAGATCCTTGAGACTAAAAAGGGCTTCCCTAAAGAATTTCTGCTGAATGTTTTGAATACCTGATTTGATGATGTTTTATTATCCTTTTTAAAAATTTCCTTTCATTACTAGGTGGTGGTGGTGCACAGCCTTAAGCCAAGCACTCAAGAGGCAGAGGCAGGTGAATCTCTCAATTCAAGGCCAGCCTGCTCTACAGTGTGAGTTCCAGGAGAGCCAGGGTAACACGGAGAAACCTTGTTTCACAAAACAAAACAAAACAAAATGTTCCCATTCATTTATTGATTTTGTTTATGTGGGACGTAAATGTGTGAATGGCCTGGCACATATAGAGCTCACAGGAGTCTATTCTCTCCTTTACCTTACGGATTCCAAATTTAGATAATCAGGTTTTGTGACAAGCACTGTAATCTGCGGTGCCACCTCACTGACACTGCAAACTCTTATCCAAAGGAGTCTAAATTAAAATTCTTATATTTCCCTTGAGAAAAAAAAAATCTAGTTAGAATGACTTCATAAAGGGGCCATTTGTATTTGTATTATATTTCAATGTATTATAGTTCATTATTTTAAAATTTAGTGAATTACAACATACAGAAAGCTATGCTTAGCAATTGTTACTAAGTGAAGATAAATGTTCGTCTCTTATCTGAATCAAAAACTAGCACCTACCATTCCAGTGAAAATTTGGATTGCACTTTTTATCAGAGAAAAAAGTTAATAGAAATTTTTATCAATATTTATTAGCTCTCTTTGAGCATTTTGTTAATATAAACTATTCTATGGCACTGCTTTGTGGATGTCTCTTTTCCTCAAAATTATATTTTTCCTATTTTTCTAACTCTTGAAATTTAATTTGATCTCATCATTTTATAATTATTCTTTTATATTGCTCCATTATCAATATTATTACTTTCTGATATATCTGTACCTTAGTGGTTTTGAAACTATCTGTGTACATTAGCTGTTATGATTATGATGTCAAATATTTTAAGCATATATGTTGTTATACACACACATATATACATGTGTATATGTATATATATATGCATGTATATTCTGTTCAGGACCTTTGCCAGAGTGTGCATTGGTTCTTGTTTCTCCTCATCATATCTAAACACGGCATACCTCTCATGACATGATATGATGCCCACATGTTCCATACCCTTTCTGTGCCTTAAGTGAAATATTCAGTTTCCTCAAACACTTACCGCCTCCCAAACATTCTTACATTATGCTTTATACATTTAAAGGAGATTGTGCTAAGTTTTTGAAACTAGATTGTGCTTTATTTCAAGTTTTTAAATCATTGTTTTAGTTTATTTATTCTTAAATAAAGCTTATTATTAAATAATATTTTTATTTATCGCTTTTGTGGCTTCGTTGTGTTTATGTACACAGAGTATCGTGTAGTTCAAGCTGTCCTAAAGGTTTCTGTTTGGTTCCCACTTGTCTTCACCTTTCCAGTGCTGAGATTCAAGGCATGATAATGTTGCCATTTTTTTCTTTATTTTTTAAATCTTTTCAGTCAGGGTTTCTCTGTAGCTTTGGAGTTTATCCTGGAAATAGTTTTGTAGACAAGGCTGGCATTGAACTCACAGAGATCTGCCTGCCTCTGCCTCCCGAGTGCTGGGGTTAAAGGCATGTGCCACCACTGCCCGGCATGATGCCATTTTTATATGGTGATGGGAATACAATGTTGAATCTTGTGCTTTCTTCGCAAATATTTTACCAACAGAGCTATATCCTGAGATATTTATTTGTTATTTGAAACTTTCTCCTGTTTTCATTTTCTCTGCGCTTTGATTCTTACACAAGTCTGGATAAAGTTAAGTGATAGAAATCATGCAACAATTTGAACAGAGTGTATGGTATTGATTTGAATAGAGAGTGAAGTAATGAGACATTGATTGATATTATGTAAAGACTATGGAAATTGAAAATGTATAGAAGAATACTTACATGTTACAAAATCACCTATACCCCAGTTGTTGAGATATTATTCTAGAGGAAGAGTTCCCCCTAGTCACAAAAATAGGTCTTTGTTGAAGAGGAGATAGCTGACTCACCAAAAGCAGAGAAATTGCTGTGCTATTGGCAGGCTTTGGAAGAAATCCAATTTCTATGGAACCAAGAAAAAGCTGTTCACAGAAGGGAGTCTCATCAGAAAAGCTCTCTACAACTTTGTAAAAGAGCATTGCTAGCAGAGAGTGCTGGTCTGGGAGGTTGCCATGCACAGTGAACTGTGAGAGCCATTCACTAAGAAGCTTTGTTTACTGCAGGAGAGGAGAAGGTCCGACTGAGGCTGTGGTAGGATGCTGGACCATCAAAAGGCAAAAGAACTTCCTCATGGTTCATCTTTCCAGAACTGACTGGTAGTGTTATGTGTCCTAGCAAATTAACAAAGTATCTGTATTTGTTATTCATTTTCACAAGACATGCACAAGACAATGGATTTGGATCTGAGAGGCTAGAACTCTTTACCTGGCTTCTTTGTCTCACCAAATATTAATTAAAATATGCCTGGTCTAATCATTATTATTTCACATGTTACCACTATTCTTAAGGAAAACAAGTCATAATATACAAGTATTTACTTTCAAAGAAAGAGTTCTAAATAATATAATTTTCAAATCTAAGTATTTACATGATTTACGTAAGTGGATTTGCACATCTTGTGTGTGTATGTGTGTGTGTCCATCCAACACACATTGCAAGCTGAATTCACTGGTTCATTTGTATTTCTCTTCTACATTCCTTGTCAGCCAAAGTAGAAGTGGGAAATTTCCTATTCCTATTCACCACATTCTACATCCTTTGTTTTTTAATCAATTAATAATGACCCTAATTCTTATTTATTGGATAGGTTTCCTACTGCTTTTTTTCTTTGTTTCTGAGCTTTGTCTTAGCTTTACAGGGCTATTGCAGTTTTCTCCCAGCTGGCCCATCTGTTTTGAGTTGCAAGGTTCTAATTCTTCATTATTGCAATTGTTTTGGTTACCCAATAAAATGCAACTCTCATCAAGTGTCTGTCTTGTTTGAAGCCCCTATGTATTCTCTATTGCTTAGAAGCAAAATTTTTCAACTCATCTTCCGTTCCTAGGACTACCTAGGTGACCTTCAGTTGTTATGCAGAGGAAAATGTACAGAGAAGCACAGGCTGCTGGAACTCACATGCTGCTTCTTAAATCTTCCACATATTGTTTGTGAGAAAGAGTTTTATGCATGGTGTTTCACTATAAACATTATGGCTATGGAATAAATTATAAATCTTTGATATGACATCTGCAATGCTGTTCTTCACTAATTTTAACTTGCTATCTAATTCTCCATAGCATGCCAAAAAGTGAAAGTTCAATCATAGCCTTATTCAATTGTTCAAGTACCTTGAATATGCCCAAATTTTTATATTCGTTGAATATTTAATAAATGTCTTTCATACTTACAATATGTCAGATTCTATTGCAAGTTCTGCAGAAATAGTGGTGATAAAGATAGAAAAATTACTGATTCATAAGTACATACATAAAATGCTAAGGAAAGAGAAGGAGTAAAAAATTTTAGGGAATATAGCTTGAATGTGACCATGGTAGCTAGGGAACATCTTACCAGAGATGTTGACAGATAAGTACTGTTCCAAAATTAGATAATGAAGTAAATAAGGAGTTTAGGCATTTGAGAGAACAGCTTTCCTGGAATGAAAAATGCAATTTTTCTTAGGCAACAGCATATATAGAATATCAGCAGAGCATCGGAAAGCCAAAGTAAACAGAGTAGAATGATCAAATCTTAAAAAAAGGAAGTAAAAAATGACAGTATGAGCAAGATGGCAATTAAATTACACTGGCTCAAAGAAGCCATTGGTGTAGTTTTGGTAATTTTATTTTATTTTTTATTTAAATAACTTTGTAATTTTATTTTACAGACCAACAAATTTAACTTCCCTCCTCTTTTCCCATTCCCTCCCCAGTCTCATTTATCCCCCTCCCTACCCACCCCTTCTCCATCTTCATTCAGAAAGAGAGAGGCCTCCCATGGACTTGCACAAAGCATGGCACATCAAGTCGAGGCAGGAACAATCTCTTCCCCTTAAATCGAGTCAAGGTGGGGCCGGTAATCCAGCCTGGGGAACAGGTGACGGGAAGCCAGCTAAGCATCAGGGACAGGCCCTGCTCCCACCATTAAAAACCTTACTAAGATACCAAGCTACACAACTGTCACACACACGTGGAAGGCCTAGGTCAATCCCATTCAGGCTCCTTGGCTGTTGGTCCAGCTTCCATGAGCTTCTGTGAGCTCAGGTTCAGTGCAACTAGATTTATGTTGAGGTCTTTGATCCACTTGGACATAAGCTTTTGCAGGAAAATAGATATGGATCTATTTGTATTCTTCTACATGTTGATATCCACTTATGCCAGCACCATTTGCTGAAGCTGCTTTCATTTTTACATTGAATAATTTTGACTTCTTTGTCAAAATTCAAGCGTTGTTAAGTGTGTGGATTTATGTCAGGGTCTTTGATGCCATTGATCCAGATGTCTGTTTTTATGCCATTAACACATTATTTTTATTGCTATAGCTTTATAATAGAACTTGAAATCAGGGATGGTGATTCTTCCAGAAGTTACTTTATTATACATTATTTTTAGCTACCCTGGATTTTTTGTTTTTCCATATGATGTTGAGTATTGTTCTTTTGAAGTCTGTGAAAATTGTTTTGGGGTTTTGGTGGGGATTGCATTGAATCTCCAGATTGCTTTTGGTAAGATTGCCATTTTATTATCTTGATCCTACCTATCCAAGAGCATGGAAGATCTCTCCATTTTCTGATATTTTCTTCAGTTTCTTTCTTCAAAGATTCTTGTTATATAAGTCTTTCACTTATTTGGTTAGAGTTACTCCAAAATATTTTATGTTATTTGTGGATATTGTAAAGGGTGATATGTCTCTTATTTCTTTCTCAGGCCATTTATCATTTGTATGTAGAAGGGCTACTGATTTTTTTTTTAGTTAATTTTGTATCCTGCCACATCAATGAAGGTGTTTATCAGCTGTTGGAGTTCCCTGATGGAGTCACATATGTATCCAACAACAATAAATTTATTTTAAAAACTCTTGTCTTTTTATCAACCAACTAAGAATAATGTTTGGGATATTTGTACTAATCCTGTGGAGACACATATGTATCCAACAACACTAAATTTATTGTTTGTTCTAAACAGAAGAATAATTAATCTTTGAAATAAGCAAATATAATATTAACTGCATGAAAATGGATAGACACAAGTAACTCAGTTATGAAATAAAAGAATAGAGGACACATGTAGTCTTTGTAGTTTTATCCAATTTTCAATAAAATTTCTTGCCTATTTTTTCTCCCTTCTCAATACCCCCAAACTACACAAAGCAAGAAGACTGCTTTTCAATTTTTCTTTTCATTTTTAAAGTGTCTGTTAAATAAAATATAGCTCTTTTAACTGCAACACCACATGAACATAATCGAACCATCAAAGAAATATTAATATTATTTTTATCTGCTATTATCATGCATGTTTATGTATAAATTCATGCATGTTTCATGAGTGGTACACATGTGTCCAAGCCCATGCATCAAGCAGAGGACAAGTTTGCAAAGTTGGTTTGCTCTTTACATCTTTGCCTTGACCAGAGATCAAATTCAAGTCATTAGACTTGAACAGCAAACATTTTACTCAATGAAAGATCTTGCTAGCTCAATAATCGTTTTTTCTTCTTAAGTTTATGTATTCATTGAATGAAAAACAAAGATATAAAACCTTTTATGGATTTTATTATTAGGCAACTTCAGATATGCATAATGTTCATTATCATTATTGTAACCACAAATTTCCCTCATTCCTCTGCTATTACTCCTTTCCTTCCAAAGTCCACTTCCACACTCACACTTCTGTTATTGTTGTTGTTTTTATTTCTGAGACACATTGATCATTTAACAATGATAATTTTTAAAACTCAATGAAATGATTCCTAAAGATAGTTTGCTATACTCACAGATCTATGCCTAGGGCACTTGTCATCAGAGAGGCTTCATCTAGATGGGAGCAGATGTAGAGACACACAGCTAAGCATTAGGCAAGCTTGATATTATAGACTGTAGGGTGTTCAGTTCAGTAAGACCACCGATGTATTTTTCTCTCCCATGAAGCCTACACAGTACCCCTAGCACTATCTTCCAACTCAGTTCCAGCTTGATTTTCTACACCTTGCCATCAAAGTGTGTGGCATATTCACCTACAGGTTCTTCTCAATTAGTTCCGGTAGAAAACCAAGAAGAATTAAAAACAAATTTGTACTTTTTGGCAAAATCTCATACAACAGGCATGACAAATGTTTTCCTAGTAACTCTTGATTTTTCAGGAAAAGCAGTTTCCAGAAAAGTAGCATGCATCTCTCTTAAGTCTCTCTCTCTCTCTCTCTCTCTCTCTCTGCCTGCCTGTCTGTCTGTCTGTCTGTCTATCTATCTATATATCTGTATACACACACACACACACACACACACACATACACACAAACACAATTCATTCACTTTCCCTTAGTTTTGGTACTGAATATTTTCCCACACATAAAAAGAGAATTAAAGTCTTTCAAATTTCATATCTTCATACTTTCAATATCCTCTCATTATATGAACAGTACCAGTTCATTAAATAACTAATGTGGTTAACATTGATATTTAAAAGGTATTTCACAGATGAAGATAGGGAAATGTAGATACTACAAGGAGATGTCTAGTACATATATACAACTAGCAAGTCAGTCAAAATTGCAAAGCTTTAAACCTAAGTCGTTAAAGATGATTTTTCTTTGACTCAAAGTATATAAGTGAAATAAAAAATCTTTAAATGTAAGCTTATATTCCTTGCTTATATATTAAAATTGCAATTCACTTTTAATGTCTTATTTTTGCTGCCCCCAGGAGTTTTGTATGATATATTGCTTTTTCCCAGTAGACTATTACCTAACTCACATAAATTGAGCTGTGAATGCAGACCCCAATATCTTTCAAAACTTTTCAAAAATGATAGGAATTATTATTCACAATAGCTACTATTTATACTACCTTTATTATTGAATCCTCCCAGCAAACAGAATGGGTAGTAAACATACTTGTTAAATTCTACATTTCACTCCAGAAAATGCTAAACATAAGTTTATATATCCACAGTTTCAATCCTTAAATAGAAAAAAGAAAAACATATATTTTATTTTTTCTTTTGCACACAAAAACAAATATCAAAGCTTAAATAGTTTTATACTTCCTTTAACTATTCCCTAATACCCTTTTCAATATTGTGTTTGTAGTTTAGCTTTCAGGGACTTTTACTGTAGTACCTTAGAATCTTCCTGCATTCTATTTTAATGATTCCAGACATGCTACCTTATTGATCACAACTCTTAAACCGCTGTTATATCTATCCCTCCCCCCTCTCCAACAATATTCAGGTCTATGCTTGCTTTACTGAAGCATTTAAATCTATTTCCCATAAGTTTCCCTGCTTCTGTCATTTCCAGTTTCTCAAATTCCTTACATTATGCTGTCAATTTATCCTTGACTTTAAGCACCCTTGAGCATGTTGCTCCTTTGTCTATAATATTTAACATCTTCCCTCTGAGTATTGTAGTCATTCATATTCCTCAAACAGACACAATCTACTTTTGAAATTCGGTCTTTTGCTTTTCTACCTTTATAGTCTAATAAAACAAAGACACCCACATTTTGCCATATATTTTATCAGTTTGCTCTCATAAATCCTATTCACGCAAAATGTCTTCTATCTGATTCTCCCTTCTCTCATTTGCATACAAACTGCATGTAATACAGAGTGTATCTGCTCTTCCCATCTTGTGTATGAACTTTAGTTGTATAAATTAGCTGACATCTAACTTCATTGTTATAAAATCAATAAATGGACATTTACTAAACAGCAAATCACCATTCTACTTTCTTCTGTTTTGTGATTATCACTATATATTTAAAAACAGGAATAAAAGGGAAAATAAAAAATAAGAGAATTACCTTAAAAATACATATTTTATTAGAAGTATCCCTTGATGGCCACTTGCTTTACCTCAAGCAGCCTGACACAATGGCTTTCAAGTATCAGTACAAGGCAGTGAATACTGTTTCAAATCCGCCTTACCATTGGCTGTATTGGCTTTACTGAGGTTGCTATTTCTTAACTTCAAGTACTTTCCTGTATGTTCAAAGAGCCATTCTCCAGTAAGAGGTAATAAAAGCCAGCTTTCAACAAGTTCAGAGATTAGAGATTAGCTTTATAGCACAAAGGCTAAAGTTTTAAAGTTTCTCTTTAGGTCCTTTGAGATCCAAGATTCAAGCGGTTCAGGGGAAGCATCTCCCAGCTCAGCTCGTGGTTGCCTTCTGTGTCTACTCCGTTATCGTCCCTCAGTAAGAATGTCCTTACGCCTGTTGGAGCCACTTAAAATGAAACTGAAAGGATCTGAAATATTAGCGATATGTCTTAAATAAGGCATATATCCTGGGTTTAATTTTTATGTTTACTATCATAATTACCATTAACAAAAAATGAATATAATGGCTTTTTTCCAGAGAAATGTATGGTTTGGTCTTTTTTTTTTTAATAACTTTTAAAGTTTTATCTTACTGACCACAAATAAACCAATGTTCCCTAAAATTTAGATCACCTGCATGTGTTACTGCACAGAAGCTGACAGTGGCATAGTCTAACACAAAATTCTGAAAGCAGAGGAGCCTCCCATTTGCTATTGCCAGCCAATTACATATTGAGTATTTTGTTATCAGTTTTGGTGGTCTTTTTCATTATGACTAAAATGATGCTGTAGCTACAAATCCTGCCTCTCCCACATTCACTCATAAGCACATACACACAAACTAAAATTCATCCCCAAATTCCAAGACAAACATAACACAGTTTATACAAAAAAAGCATGACAAACAAACATAATAAAGCTGAAATTCATACTTCAACTGGAAATTAGATGCAAATTTCTTGATAAAGATATAACATCCTTTGATCATATAGCAATATCTAGGTTCCCTGTATTGATAAAAAACAGAAAGGATTTACAACTATACGAAGTTGTTACTTCTGTCTATCTCATTAAAGAGAAAGCTATTTTTCTTCTGAAAAGATGATCTAATTCTCTGCGTATACATTTCTCATAATAGGCAATTATGAACTTAGAACTAAAACTTAAGCCAGAAGTTTGAATTTAAAGGACAAAGTTCCTCTTCGTTTAGAAACGCTGGAAAAGAAAGGTTCCCGTGACAAGGACTGAAAAGCCGACTCTATCCTGAACATCACCTGAAAGTCTGCGTTTTTTGTCCAGGGTAACCCTGGGTGGTAAATGCTGGGGAGGTGAGGCCAGAGGGCTCTGGAAGAGGTCACACTCATTTTTCCCTTTATAGAACAAGATATGAAAGTTTTATAAGAGGTGGCATTCCAAATGGAGGTAACACTACAGAATATATAATTTACTAGGGAAATGCATAACAAAGTATTTTTGACATTCAGACTTTTTACATCAAGCTTATACACAAATGAAACAAAGAACCTTGAATGAATTTGAAGAAAATATTTACTTAGTAAAATTTATTTGAGAGAAAAAAAATGTTTTAAAGTTGGCTTCCACTGTTTGCCCCTTCCTAGATGTCATTTTTAAATGATGGGGTTTTTTATTTAATTAATCAAATTCTCTTTCCTTTAAGTAACACTGTGACTTGTTTGTAATGATAGTGCGGACGTGGTGCTGCATTTTTTTTATTTTTACATTTTCCCATAAAAAGTAAGAATGCACGTTCACATTGTTAACTTGCAAACTCCTTTTGAAGTCCAAATAACTGGGCTTAAACTCCAAATGCTCTGGGGCAAGCAGAAAAGGTCAGATTATGTATTTCTCCAAAAGCTTCACTCATATTCCCAGTTAATGTCAATAGAAACTGGAGGACTCTGGATTCCAATTATCAAGTCACCCCTAACCTCAAGAGGATATTATAGAACAGAACAAAGCCAGCCTAGCTGTGCCATGCCTGGATTCCTGACCCACAGAGTCTGTGAGGGCAACAAAATTACACTTTATATATGTACATTTTAAGGTTGTTTGTTACATAACAGAGATGACCATGCCATCAAATCAAAGAAACTACAGCAAACAGTACATTTGTGAGCGAGGAACTGTGGAGAGCCTGGAGATCCATCTAAAATATGAACTGTGCCTGATACTTGTGTGAATTCTCTGTTGCTGGTGGATTGAGGTAAGATACTCACCTAAAGCAAAATGACTAAGCAGAAAGAAATTGCCACATGGATGCGGTAGACAATGGCAATGGCCATTACTACCTGAGGGAAGGTGAATATGTGGCATAAAGCCAATTTATGTCCTAATTGCAGCCAGCAAATATGAGGGAACTCCGAGGCCACTGTCTAAGCAGGGCTCAGAAATGTAGTAGAGCAGTCACATCACGCAATTCTGTAATGATATTTCATTTGTATTTTAATTAATAAAGCTTCCCTGAAGTTCAGAGAGTAAAACAGTCCTACTGATCAGTCCTACAGACCAGGCAGTGGTGACACACACCTTTAATCCCAGTAGCCACACTAGTTTGCCATAGAAACAGGGCAGTAGTGGTGTATGCCTTTAATCCTAACACTAGAGAGGAATATAAGATGGGAGGAGACAGCTCTCATACACAGTCTCGTTCTGAGATTCCTGGATGCAGGATCACCAGTTTAGACTGAGGTAGAGGTAAGGGCCGGTGGCTGGCTGTTTTGCTTTTCTGACCTTCAGGTTGAACCCTAATTTCTGTCTCTGAGTTTTTACTAATTGTGTTACACAGTCCTCAATAGGAAACATTCAACTGAGACTTCTGAGGAGACCTGATAGTTGCCCAGTAAAGAAGTTTTAACTTTCTGCAAGATAGAAGCAATCTTTGTTCTTTTCAGTATTTTGAGACAGGTTTTCTCCATCTCGCCCTGACTTTTCTTAGAGTAGCTCAGATTAAAGGCATTCACCATCACCGCCTGACTGAGAGAAGTAATCTTATGGTATAAATGAAGACAGTTCATTTTTCCCATTTCTAAAATTATACAGTTAGGGAGAAAATCAGAGTCAAAATAGCAACAATCAAACCCTTAGATCACTATTAATGAAAGAATCAGTGTACCTTCAGACCATAATAATGGGATGAAAACCTGTAGGACTAGGCATAGATGAGCACACCTAAAATCCTCTGATTTTTTCATCAATTAAATATCTCATAGAGTTATCATTAATCATCAAGGCAGAGAAGAGATTTGAGAACAAGGAGCCACTAAGTAATAGTCATCAGGAAATTTTGACTGGACTACTGGGATGATAGCCAGTGACCAGAAATCTGTTGTTCATCTAAGGTATGCAGTCAAGCATTTCAAGTGACTAATGCTAGGCCTGGGGGCATACACCTGTACTCAAGCACTTGAGTAGTAGAGCTCAAGGTCTTTCTCAGCAATGTAAAATGGTTGAGGCTAGCCTGGCCTACATGGGAACCTGTCCCAAAGAAACAAAATTTCAGTTGACTAGATGGGACTGTCTTCCATCACTTTCCTGACATGTTCTCTTGGTAGTTACGCTGACTAAGGAAACGGAACGAAGCTATCAATGTTGATATTTGCTAGATGTGTGTTAATTCCAAAGGGGAGTGACTTTAATCAAGCCCTTGGCATTTAAACTGGATAATGAGATCAGCAAGGAGATGAAGCATAGGGGAGAAAAATGGAAGACAGTGGGGATCTTTCACTAAAGCAGAAGAACAGCTGGAATGGGGCTACAAGAAAAAGAGATATAAAGCATAGCAGGTAGATGTTATCTGAGCTTAGTAAATAAGTGTGACATGTTTGAGACTTAAAATTTTGTTTTCATTATTTGAATAAGTTTATCCTGTGTGAAATAGGCACTGCATAATTATGATATTAATGGGAATAAAAAGTTAAAACGGATGCATCACCAAGCTCTTCCTATCCCACTTTCCACCTGGCATATCTCCATAATGCTAATTAATGTGAAATTTTGGGGAACAATTGTTCCAACACCTAAAAGTCTACAAATTTTCATACTATTAGATAAAAATATATCTTTTCGTCAACATATCTTTTTAAAGTAAAATTTAAAACAACAAATATGTTTATTTTGGATATTTACATTGCATAGCATAGCATCTTAACCTATACTCTATGACTATAACAGAATGTTGGAAAACTATAAACAAAAGCAGCTTATCTGACTCATCTTCTGGAACCTGGAAAGTTTAAAGTCATGGTTCTATCATTTAGAAAGGACACTTTGCTATGTCAAAGTCATGGTAGAAAGTGTTACATAGTTAGGGGTCCCTTGTGAAAGGCAGTCATGGAAGGATCAAGAGAAAACTTACAAAGCTGAAGTTGCTTGTCTTGTAGAACCTCTTCAATGATAACTAGTGTGCTCTCAAGATAATAACCTTAATCTAGTCATAAAGTCACTACTACTTAAAGGTCACACTTCTGCCTTTAGAGAGGCAATTGAATTTCACCATGGATATTGGAAGGGTCATTCAAAATATTAGAGACAAATTATAAAGCCATTTAGAACTTCTTAGGGATTCATTTTTTGACTGTAATGGATGCATATGTTCCTCCAACACACAGACACATACAGACTGCCACTAACACCAAGATAAACAATCACATAGAGAACAAATGTGCAAGATGCATCTCTCTTTCTCAATGTGACACACCATCGAATCTTAAGCTCTATACATAATCCATAGTAGTCTGCATATTCTATATTTTCTAACTTTTCTTTTGAAATTGCTTAATTTATTCAACAATGCCTGCAATTTACAGATTATTTATTGTTACAGAGGCCATTAAGCCTTGCCAAATATACAACAAATAATGCCATGAAAATAATCCTTTAATATTACTTCATGAATATGTATAATACAATTGGGAGTAATGCTAATTCCTCAAACTCCGTCACAAACAACTTAAGTGTGATCAAAGAAGCAGGAGCTACTCTAACCATATTGAATCTGTTTGTCTGTCTGTCTGTCAGGCTGTATGTATGTATACATGTACATGCATAATTTATTTAAAGGTTGTCAAAGATTTGAAATTATATGTTAGATCTAACAGTGCATTTTTAGAATAAGTTCCCTTGGACACAGACAGAAAGGGGGAGTGCATAATCTCCTTATTTTTCCATTTTCTCTTACAAAACACCTGGCATTAATAACTTAAAAAAAGAAGGAATATGCTTGGCTCAAATTTGAAGCATTGGTCTCTGGGAAGTTGGCTACATCATTGTAGTCTCATTGTGAGACAGAACATCATAGTGATGGTAGCATATGGCAGAGATCATTCACATCATTGTAGATAGGAAACTGACACATAGAATGAAGAAATAAACCAAAAAGGGGTACTAGACATGATACAATTTCCAAGGACTCGTGTCTCATGATTCCTTGCTCTATCGATATTTTCTATTACCTTTTAATATATTCCCACCAAGTAGGGACTAATTTTTCAATACATGACATTTTGGGGAGGACTTTTCATACATGAATATTCTGTATCCATGAGAGTTATACTACGATACTCCCGGTGTATGCCTGGGACCACATGTATTGCTCTACTATGTAATACAAAGTCATTTCCATCATAACAAAGCTCTTTCACTCATTATAGGCAATTTTTTTGTTTAAAGCACAATATCAAGATTAGCATAACTTTTTCTAACTTCTTAATAATTTAATTGACACGTGATTTATATTTATCCCAAACCTTAACAAGCTTGTCACACATGTCATTTTCTTTATTGAACTGAAAGCATACCTTTTTATTATAAACACTGTATGGCTTCTCTTTAACATAAATAAGCATAATCACTAGCTTACCCTTGTGCTTGCTTTACAGCCACCGTCAAGTAAAATAAAGGTTCCTTTTCAGCAGCATTGCTATATTGACATGCCATTCTTTTTTTTCTTTCAATCTGGAAATTGTTTTTTCGTATTCTTTTATTTTTTCCATTCAAAAACATAATTAAATAAATAAAATTTTTACATTTCTTCCCCTTCTCCCGGTCCCCTCCCACTACCCCCCACTCCTCCTCCCTCCTCCTTCTTCCTTAAAAGAGGGCATGGTGCCCTGCCCTGTTGGAAGTCCAAGGCCCACCCCACTCCCTCCCAGCCTAGGAAGGTGTGCATCCAAAAAGACTCCGTTCCCAAAAAGATAATACATGCACCAATCCATCTGGACTGGGACTGAATGAGCATATGATCAAACCAGACTCTCTGAATGTGGCGGCAAATGGGGGTGGACGGAGAAGCCATCAACAATGACACCAGGACCTATCTCTTCTGCATGTATTATCTTTTTGGGAACATGCCATTCTTAAACCTATGTTAGCTTCTGAGGGAGTAAGTCATTTGCTGGACAAAGGAATAATTTGTGCCTGGGTCAAATTGAAATGAAGTGTTCAAGATATTGTTAATTAAAATATCATGCTTCCTGGGACTCATAAGGCAGAAAGATAGAGCTAATGCACGTTTTCTCCAATCGCACTCAAACTTTAACATGAATGTACTCCTCCCCAACACACATAAAATGAATAAAATGTTTGTGGGAGGGAACCTTAGAGAAGGTTCTTTTTATGGTAGGTCATGCCCAATGCAGAGACTCATACACAACTTATCAAAGTTTGAGAATGAGTTTGTTTACAAGCCCAGCCCTAAATGCAGGCATCTATCGCCATCGCTCCTCTAAGGCCCAGAGAGCATCACAAGAGAAGAAGCAGAAAGAATTGTGAGAGCTGGAGGATGGGAGGAGAACAATGAAATTGTCTTCTTGATATGACATGACCATTGCAATCAGGTACACATATCCACTCTAGAAGGAGCTAGATCTAGCACTAGATCTGTACGAGAGTGTGCCCGTCAACTTTGATTCATGGATGGAAAGATGCTCATGAGACCTCACCTTTCCCTGAGGTTTTATGGGCAGTTAACAGTTGCTGGCTGAGGGACTGTCACCGTCTTCAATGGCTAGTTAGCACCAATATCCAAGTTTAATTCTATCTGAAGTTCTGTTGTTTTCTAGTTTATATAAACTTTTTAGATGGAATAATTCTAGTTCATTTAACACTTCATCATTCTAAAGCATATTTGTATTTTCATAACAAAATAGTTATTTGAGTTCTTTGCTTAATTATGTATCTGCCTATGGTGGTTTGAATAGGAATGGCCTCAATAAGTTCATATATTTAATGGTTTAATCACAAGTTTTGATATTTTGGGGAAAATTAGGAGGTGTGCCCTTGTTGGGATGAGTGTGTAAGTGATGAAGAAAGTGTATCATTGTGGTAGGCTTTGAGGTTTCATACACTCACACCAGGGTCAGGCTTTTCCTTTCCTGTTGCCGTTGGATCAGGATGTAAAGTTCTTAACCACTGATTTAGCGCCATGCCATCCTGCTACCATGCTTCCCACAACAATGGTCATAGATTAGCCCTATGGAATAGCCCCCCCCCCAATTAAATAAATGCTTTCTTTTATAAATAAATAAAACCCTTAAGAATTGCATTTCTAGGACCTTCCATTTCAAATATTTAGACAGTGATCTACTTGTGAGTAACTGAAACTACTCAAAGTAAGGCTATAGGTAGGGGGTGGGCATTCTTCTAGCTTCCTGACCACTGCTCTGATAAAACAGTCTGACCAAAAGCAACTTGGAGTGGAAAGGGTTTATTCCCGGTATAATTCCATGTCACTGCCCATTACTGGAGGAGGTCAGGCTGGAAAACAAGGCAGGAATCTAGAGGCGAGAACCATGAAGAAGAGTACTTGCTGGTTCATACACTCATTTGTTTTCTTGTGCACTATTAGCTAATTTCCTTATACAGCCCAAGAATTCCTGCCTAGGAATGGTGCTGCCTGCAGTGCCAGCAATGAAGAGCCAAGATAATCCTCGCAGATACGCCAATAGGCAATCTCTCAAGTGACATTTGCTTCAGACAGCATTAGATTGAGTCCAGTTGGCAGGATAGCCAGGACAGTGTGTGACTATAGATATAAATCTTACACCACAGAAGAATTGAAAATGTAACTTTGTGTGAAGATATTTCTTTACAACAAGTTTGACCCTCTTTAAGAATGAAATGCTTTTTTATTTCTGCTGTGTAGTACTCCTTTGTGTAAATGTACCACATTCTCCTTATCCAGTCTTTGGTCTAGGGACATTTAGTTTGTTTCCAGGTTCTGGCTAACACAGCAGAAAAAAATAATGACATCTTGAAATTTGCAGGCAAATGGATGGATCTAGAAAACATCATGCTGAGTGAGGTAACCCAGACCCAGAAAGACAATTATCATATGTACTCATTCTTATGTGGCTTTTAAACATAAAGCAAAGAAAACCAGCCTATAATTCAAAATCCCAGAGAACATAAACAGCAATGAGGACCCTAAGAGAGACATACATGGATCTAATCTACATGGGAAGTAGAAAAAGACAAGATCTCCTGAGTAAATTGGGAACATGGGGACCAAGAGAGAGGGTTGAAGTAGAGGGGACAGGAAGGGAGGAGAGCAGCGAAAAATGTATAGCTCAATAAAATCAATAAAAAAAGATTCCAGCAGCAAAAAGAAGGAAATGTTAGTAATTTAAAAGAACGTGCACTTACATTTTTTCTAAGAATATTTTTTCTTAATATCTACTTGAAAGACATGTGTTTAGGGTTAAGAAATTATAGACTGAACAAAATTGCAAATATATTCAACATTGAATGTTTAATGATATTTTTTGGGGGGGAGGTTGGTTTTGCTTGCAGTGTGATCTCACTTTATATCTATGGCTGGCCTAACACTTGCTATATAGACCAGGCTAGTCTCAGAGTCACATAGATCTGCCCACTTTTGCTTCAAACATTCTTGGATTAGAGGCAGATGTAAACAAATCCAACTATTTCTCTATTTTTGATGTTTAAAAGACACATTTGAATAAACCATGAATGTAAATTTCCAAGTAAGGGAGATTTCATTTAAACTTTGCCCTAAATTTTTCCTTACTTGGCAAATTTGAAAAGTAGATTCTGTTGCAAGTCAAATTTCTTATTTATCTGATAGAGGACACAGTATCAAACAACTTCATGTGCTGTTTTTGCAGACTGGGAATATGGAAGACTGCTAAATTTAAAAAAAAAAACTCAAAAAATGTTTGTAAAATTTCCTTACACTGCTCCTAAGATATGTCCTTGAAGTATCTGCCTGCTTCCCTGAACCTGTGACTCAAGGATTTGGATCAGTTACATTTTGTAAACTTGAAACAACTAAAGGATAAATTTGCTCTTTTATAAGATAGGTGATGAACAAGAAATTATCTGACTATGATCCTATTAGGGACCAAAATATCTTAATTAATATGAAACTACTTTCATGTTAAGGTTAAAACAATAGTCTGGATGCTATCAGTTGTGAAATAACAGGAAAATTATTGTGGCAAGCACAGCAGAATCCCTCAAATGGCAGTGGAGCAGTGGCCCATTCTTCCTCTCTATAACTGGTTTTTAATATTAGGGCTTAATTACTGTGATGTTTTATTTCATTCCCCAAAAGGGAAAATAGTTCATGCAATTATTCTTTTCCTTAGGTCAGTTAAGCAAGCTTAGACAGGGAAAGTATCTTTCAGAAGATATTAAATGTGCAGTTTACAGACAGAATGTTATCTTGAACAAAGTTACTATGTAATACTCATCTGTATAGAACAAGTGTACCTATATGCCATCTATTATTCCTAAGGAACAAAGTAGTTGGTATAGGCACAAAAACTGACTATTTGCAAAGTAGTACAAGAATGACCGTATATTTATTTATTTTTCCACATTTCATTAGTTTTTTTCAAATATATAGTTATTCAGAAAGTGTCTAAAAAGCATACATACAGAAAATAATACAGTAACATTAAATATTTTATATGAAAATTACATCTTATTATATAAAGAGATCATAAGGACTCATGCAATCATATGGGTAATAAATATAAATAATTGTTAAGAGAATATATTTTAATTATAACTTTCATTTCATTTTTTAGTTTTGTGTTTGCATTTTTATTTAGTGGGTTTAATAATATAAAACACAGATACAGCTTGCATAAGCTTTCTGACACATAAAGAACAACAGTGATAATTAACTCATAACAAAATAAAGTTTGCCTCTGATTCCAGTTTAGAACTGAGTAGCCTCATTGCTTTTGGGCTCTGAAGAAGTAGCATATTACCATAGAAGCAAGTGAGAGGGCCAAACTATACATCAATTAATCAGAAAGAGAAAACAGAGAAAAAATTTCCCTCCTTCTAAGCCTATGTCCCCCCGTTACTCCAGTGTCTTCCCTGACCACCTTCTTCTTAAACTTTCATAGACTCTTTCAGCAGCAACATCCTGGGAACTAATCATTTAGCCCATGTACCTTTTCACTTGCTTAAAGTTACAATTCAATGCATTTGCAGTATATTCATAGAGCCATACAAATAATATGATTCAAATTTTACATGTTTACCTTCTTTCAGGAAATAATATGCCTAGTCAGTGGCTATTGACAATCATGTAGCTTCTGCATTCTTGAAGATCATTAATTTATCACTTATTTGCATATAGACTTATGCCTTATAATGTCATATATAAAGTGTGTCATATAACTTATCTTTTTTTGACAAGCTAAATTCAATATGTAATGCCTGCAAGGTACATAATAAAAATTGTAAGTATTCATCAATAAAAGGCCATGAATATTATACATTTTATTATATTTATTTATGGATGGATATTTGACTCATTTGCATATTTTAGGTATTATGAATGATTTTGATTTAGAAAACGTATAAATATATTTATGAATATATGTGCTTATTTGCCACTGATAGACATAAAGGTTGAATGGTTATATAATATAAAATTTATATTAAACATTTTCCCCATTACTATCAAAATATGTCCTCACAGAACATGTAATATTTGCTTTGCAATCAACAGCACATAAAGTTTCTAATTTTTTCAATAACTAGCATTTGTTATTATCCACCTTTTTAAAATAGAATGAATATAGACGTGATTTTTCATGGTGATCTTAATTTTCATTTCCCTTTTGAAAAATCTTGTTGAGCTCCTTTTTATTTGTAAATAGCTGTTTTATACACTTTATTTAATCAGATAGCTTATCATGGCTATTTGTCATTTAATTGTTAAATTTTAAGTTTATTTATTCATTTTTCTATTTTAAATTTATTTATTTGCTTTTTAAAAAGCAATCTTTTCTCATTTTACATATCAATTCCAGTTCCCACTTCCTCTGCTCCCCCTGCTTCCTCTACTTTCCCTCTCCAATTCCATCCCCACCCACTCCTCAGAGAGAGTTAGGCTTCTCATGGATGTAAATGGAGACTGTTCCTATGTTTCTAGGTCACGCAGACATGAATAATTTCACAGAAACTATATTAATTACAGCACTGCTTGGCCAACAACTCAGGTGTATTTTGGGTAGGTGTTATATCTTAAATTAGCTCATTTTTATTAATCTATGTATCACCACAGATTATGGTCTACTGGAAAGTTTCCAGCACTTGTCTCCTTGGCAGCTATGTGGCATCTCCTTGACTTCTTCTTCTTTTTACCTGCATTCAGTTTAGTTTTCCCACCTAACTTTATTCTGTCCTGACATAGGCTGAAGCAGCTTCTTTATTATCCAATGGTAATAAAGCATATTCATAGCATATAAAGGGGAAATCCCACATTAAATGGAAAGTCAACAAAGTTTAACACATCTCTTTGAGCTGGGCAGGGGTGGAGCACGCCTTTAATCCTAGCACTCGGGAGGCAGAGGCAGGCGGATCTCTGTGAGTTCGAGGCCAGCTTGGTCTACAAGGGCTAGTTCTAGGACAGACACCCAAAACTACAGAGAAACCCTGTCTCGAAAATCCCCTTCCCCCCAAAAAAACCCCCACATTTCTTTGAGGCCCTCACCACAATGTCTAGGTGGAGCAAGGTATCCCTCCAAAGAGAATGGGCTCCAATAAGCCAGTTCAAGCACTAAAATGGAGAGCAGGAAAAGATATATCTTGACTGACAGAGCCATTATGGGTCTAACAAGAAACCTGGCACTAGGGGAATTCCCAGGAATCTACAAGAATGACTCCAGCTGAGACCCTAAGCAATAGTGGAGAGGGTGCCTAAACTGACAATCCCCTGTAATCAGATTGATGATTACCTTAATTGTCATCATGGAACCTTCAACTAGCAACTGATGGAATCAGATGCAAAGATACACAGCGAAACACTGGGCTGAGTTCCCAAAGTCCAGTCAAAGAGAGGGAGGAGCAGTAATATGAACAAAGGGGTCAAGACCGTGATAAGGATACCTACAAAAACAGCAGACCTGAGCTAAGGGGAGCTCACTGACTCTGGACTTACAGTGAGGGAACAAGCATAGGATTAAACTAGACCTCCCTTTGAATGTGGTGACAATTGTACTGCTGGAGCAGTTTATAAGGTCACTGGCAGTGGGACTTCTATGTTTTTTAAATACATTTTTTTTCTATTTCAAATCTTATATGATACATGAATATATTCTGACAGTTATTGATTTTATTTTGATATAGGATCTACAGAATTGTTAAGTTTTGAAGTTCTTCAATAATAGAACTTTTCTTTCTCTGTTTGGGATTTTGGTATCACATCTAAGAATTTGTTGCCTCACCTTAGTTTTCATTAATTTTTTCCTCTGTCTTCTTTTAAGATTTTTACAGGTGAATATCTTGTATATTTAGATTTCTGATCTAGTCTTAATTAATGGATTTGACATGTGATACTGACCAACTTTATTATTTTGTATGGGTGTATTTAATTGTTGAAGAAACACTTTTTGAAACCATTTTCTCTGTATTTGGCTTTAATACCATTGCCAAAATTTAACCACAGATGTCTGGCTTTATTTCTGGATTCTCCCCCTTATCTGTCCCATGACTTTCCTTTGGGCCCTGTAATAACAGTCTTAGTTCTAGACTTTTCTCTTAAGTTCTAAAGTTGAAATGTGTAAAACTTCTAGTTTTGTAACATTCCTCATGTTATTAATAATAATTTTAGTTATTCTTACTGTATTGCATTCCATACACATTTAAATCACAAACTCTCTATTAGTAACAATAAAAGGTTGCTGATATATTGGGATTCATAGTGGTCCTTCAGTACATCTAAGGAACTGTTTCCAAGGCCTCTTGTACATGCTCAACTCTATGGCTGCACAGGTTCTTTATATAAAATGCATAGTATTTTCATATTACAAGAATAATCCTTCCTGTTTTTAATAATCTCTAGTTTGCTTATACTATTCAATACAAGGCCAATTATGCATTTGTTTTTTTTTATTGCTTAGCAAATAGCAAGAGACAAGGTCTTTATATATTTAGAAGACATGAGAGTGTTAAGTTATATAACTAATACTGCATGAAACAGGCATAAATCAGTGTTTAAGTAGTTGGTATTAGGGAGAGACTGAAGATCTGTGACATGAGAGAGCACAGGGGAATCTGTGCTCACATTTTGCGATATTCATGGAGCTTCGGTATAGTGTCCAAATTGTGGTAGATTGAAATTTTGCTTTATGGAATTTACGAAAGTTTTTGACTGTTCGTGAGTCAGTTTCTTGAATCCTCAGATTCAGAAATCATGGATAATTAGAGTTGACTAAAAATATCTGTGTTGAGGCCTATATATAGTTATGTGCAACTAAATGCCATTTGAGTCAAGCATTGATGTCATATGTGAATGCGGCAGCAACAACTTATGGTGGCAGTTCGCCAAGTGCCGTTGTATCTATTTTAATTTTTCTAAGTAGAATCTGTGATGTTTTCACAACAAAATTGCCTAACAATTAATTTCCATGTTGTCGGTAGATAGATAGATAAAATATAAGTATAGATATGAGTTTGTAATTTATATAATTTATATATTGCATACATATCTAATTATATATATATATATAATCAACTAGAACTTAATTTCTTAAAGGGTTTCCATTTTGGCACACCATACAAGCAGCAATTTTTATGTTCCTTACAAGAAGTCTTCATATATCCCATTTTTTCTCTCTTGAAATTACCTTTTCTTTATTAGTCAGTCTTCTTCTTCTTCTTCTTCTTCTTCTTCTTCTTCTTCTTCTTCTTCTTCTTCTTCTTCTTCTTCTTCTTCTTCTTCTTCTTCTTCTTCTTCTTTTCTTCTTTTTTGATTTTTCAAGACAGGGTTTTTCTGTAGCTTTGGAGCCTGTCCTGGAACTAGCTCTTGTAGAACAGGCTGGCCTTGATCTTACGGAGATCTACCTGCCTCTGCCTCCCGAGTTCTGGGATTAAAGGCATGTGCCATCACCACCCCACCTATTAGTCAGTCTTCTTAAACAATATGTTCTTAAACATATATGCACACACATATATGTATGTTTGTATATAATAAACAAATTAAAGGCAACATTTTATATGATTATCATTAACTTTAAATTCAGAACTCTAGTATTTCTTCATAGAATAGGATAAAATATACAATATGTTTTAATTGGTCATCTAAGGTAAATTAAGTTGTCTTTAAGTACATTTTTCACAATAATACACAAAGAGTTTTTGAAATCTAAATCAAGTCACTGTACACTTGCACTGAAAATGTCTTTCCCAAGAGTTTGTAAGGAAACACATTTTATGTCTTCTTGTTTCCTTGTCTTTTGCTTTGATGTTCTTCTCATTTATTTTAAAGTAAATAGACTGTGTTTGCACATTCTGTTCTCTCCTCCTGAAGTATTCTTCAAATGTCTGTAACACTGGGGTGCTTTATATTACTAAACCTTCAAGTCATTTGTCATTTCTCCACAAAGATTCTTTCTATTGTCTCTCACCTAACTTTCCCAAACCCATCACATCACGTGGTACCACATCCTTTGCTTTTATGAGAGTCATATATGACCTGCCATCAGTTATTGTTCTATTTATATATACCTAATTTTAATGCCTCATCCTCATTTTGTTTCTCTTGATTATAAGGGTCTAGGAACACGGAAATTCTTTTCCATTGTTCCACTTCTAGAGATGACTGCTGAATAAACTAGTTACGATATGATTTTAAGCAGTGACACCTGAAAACTAGATATCCACCTTCCAGGTAAAACTTTTCAACATAGAACTTTGGAATATGATTAATATAGACTTAAAGAGAAGCACTTGCATCTTTAAATATTGACTTAGAATTTCACTTTAGTCTTCTTCAAACAAGGTTTTCTGATGAGGTTAAGATCCTTTGTGTCAATAATAAGAGTAATGCAAATATTCTAAGAACTGGTTTGTCTAAGCATTGGTAAGAAGGGCAGATGATTAAACCAAAAGATATGCAAACATTTGAGACACCACATTTTCCTGTGGGTTTTGGATACTTTTGGATGGTTTCACTTTTCAGTTTCGCCAATAACCATTTCTTTGGTTACCATTAAATTGAACAGTTGTGCTTGGAAACTTATCTTACAGTGTGAAGATGACAAAGTACTGTCTTCAGCCTACTCTTTACAAAAGCTCATTCTGGATATTGGATTGAAGATCTGATTATACAAAATAATTACTAATATCTCAAGACAAGACACATACAAGTATCTTTTACATAGTACAAACACATTATGAGATAATTTAGTAACATTGAAATTTAGATAATACCTACTGTAAAAACTTGGTAGAGAATTAGAAGTATATACAGCACTAAAGATATTTGAAAAATATATAGGGAAATATATACTTTAATACTACCCAAATGTATGAAGTTTATATACATGAATGTATGGTTATGCACAAATACACTTAAGTAGATGATTGATATTTAGGCAAAGTGATGAATGGAGGAATGGGATAGGTAGATAGATGATAGATAGATATGTAGATACATAAGTTATAGATAGATATATAGAAAGAAAGATTTTTTATATTAAATTATTACATTTAGAGTAATAATACTTCCCCTCAAAGACATAAATATCTAGTAAAAATGTCCGTGTGAGGTATGGGAAATTTCCCCTCAAGTTATTGGTTAGGAAATCCCAAAGGCTCCCTAAGCAATAAAGATTGTTGTGGTTTCCCATGGTTTCCCCTCAGAACTTTAATATAAACCCTTATAAACGAAAACACTACAGACTTCAGACAACTGGAGGAATTTAACTAGACTTGACTATGAAATAGTCTCCCTGAAAGCATTCTTCCTAGGCAGCTAGTGTAGCACCTTTGCTCTCAAAGTAAGCAAAGGTGCCAGGAAGGCTGCCAGGGAAGGATAGCCAATAGCCCTACCCGACTGAAAATCTTATGTGCCGCAATAATAACTAGCTTGGCAAGATATCTGCAGTGGTACAGAAGCTGCACTTACCCCTTGCCAGCTACCAGGACTTTACCTGGACTTTAATTTATTGAATAGGAGGGAATTCAAGCATGGTGTCAACATCTTATAACTGAGGAAGTCAAAAACCCTGGAGGGAATCTACCATGGCCACTTTCCTAAACTGGTATAAATTTCAACTACCTGATACAAATATATCCTTTTATTCTCACAGGTAAGTGTAGATATTATCCATCACCTAAAATGATTCTTTCTGACACAGGTGGAAACTATCAGCAGAAATTCACAGTGGACAGATTGCAGAGGACAATACGCAGCAGGGTTCCCATCTCCAAATGAGCCATCTATATTGAGAGCCCTCCATTTCACGCACGGGGATATGAAAGAGCTGGAATACCAGAGCATCTGCTGATAGACAGTGTCTTCCATATAGATAGGGAAGTTGAGCTAACAAAATTTCAACAATATTACCGTATGCAATAAAGCCCAGCATAATGGCAACACCGGTTGACATGACAACACAGATGGGGAAGAATCAGAGGGATTCGCTCCTAGATGAAGAACTGTATAGGATTGATGGCTGTTAAGAGAGGGAGAATCTGTTTTCTCCAGGATAAGCATCTAGGTATGTTACCAAATCAAAAGTAGTTGATAAGAAAACAATAATAATAATATGCAAAAGTAATATACATATTTCATATGCATATATAGCAATATACATATATAAATAATATTTGAAATAACATAATATGTAATAATATATAATATGTAATAATATATAAAAAGAAGAGGAAAAGATCTCATGAATTTGGATGTGTTGGGAGGATGTAGGAGGATTGGCAGGGTGGAAAGTGGACACTGAGTACAGCGTAGATACAGGAGATTTTCAAAAACTTTAAAGATAAAGCAATAGTCTATGTTAGAAGTGGAAAAATATGCAAGATATTTAAAAAGATATTTTAAACAAAAAATAAAGTATCACTCATAGTGAAAAAATAGCTGCTTAAAATGAGGCATATTTTCTTTTCCACCTCCAAAGGTCAATAAGGTATTTGCAGGAAAAGTTTAAAAATTGAATAAAATACCAGAATAGCAAATAAAATCTGCAAAAATCACTTGTTATCTTGATAAATTGAATTGTTATTTCATATTTAGTAGTATTTTTAATGAGTTATGTAGGTGTATAATTTTTGTCTTGTAATTTGCCAATAGTCTGTAAAGCTGAATATGTACTCTTTTCAAAAGCCCAGCATAACTAAATATATAATTATTAACTCATTTTAATCTCAAGTATATGCTTGTTAAAATATACTCAGTTGTATCATGATATTGTTCACAATTCAAAATGTTAAAATCACATGAATATTTATAGAAAAAATAAATAAGTGTTTATAAGTCAAAATAAAATTACATAATAAATAAATGTACTGAAACTATAGGTCCTACATGAAAAATTTAGAAAGACAATATGTAATGATTAAGGCATATGACAGCATATTCAAGGTATACCGTCTATGTAAATGTTACCATTATTAAACCTGAACATAATGCTGTATATAATTTAGTGACGCATGTATATGTTATAAAATATGAAAACCAGATGTGTGATCTTCCAGCGTGTCTGACAGTTGCTATTTCTAGAGTGTGTCTTTGCTGTAACAATGAACACTGCCTTACCATATGTTTACATTTATAACAATTTTTAAAATATGTGTAATAAATAGTGTTTGAGGAGGAATATATTCTTAGCAGATTGCTATATTATTATGCACATATTGAAATCTTGTTAACATTATGTTCTTATGGTCACATTGAAATACTATCATAACTTATTAATTGAAACTACAAATATTTATTATCTCATACTTGTCAACCATCAATTATATATGGTGAACAATCATGTGATCACAGGACAATACTTGCTCTGAAAGGGACAATGGATTCTGAATTCCTGTGTTTTTTGAACTTTTGGTTGCAGGCATCCCTATGCTTTTAAGCATAATTCCATTCAGTTTCCCCCTCTCTTTCACCTCTGTGGCTTCCATTTTTATTATTTCTTTAATGTGCTTTTTCACTTTTTAGTAATATTCTCGTCATATATGGTAATGGGCTATGTGAGAATATTTCTAATGAGTATGTAACGTACTTTGAGGATAATTCCCCTGCATCCCTCCTCTCTTTGTCTTTCCCCACACTTCTTCTCTCCACTCTGACCAGCTAGATTCACTCTTCTCTAACGTTACACATTTACATACATGATTTCATGTATCTGTATGAAATACAGGAACATGATAAGCTCCATTTAATTGTATGGGTTTCCCTTTGAATGATATAACTTTGGAATTCTCTTCAGTTCTGCCTCTCATTAAGATATTTGTGACATGTTTATGGCTCATCTGGATGATCAAGGATAAACTCCTGTTCACCTACTTCCTTTAAATACCTCTTCAAAAACTTAACCACGTAAGGCCACTCACACGTTTTTTCAGATACTAGAAATTTAAAACTGTGAGGGAGGAAGGAGTTGTGCGTCATTCATTTAAGAAAAAATGAAGGAGAGAAATAAAACAAAGTATCAAATACTGCTGTCTTTTGATTCCTATAGACAAATAACAAGCACTAACTAAAAGTAAAGCAAGGGGATTAAATAATCATTACACTGCTGTAGTAGAATAGGAAATTATGCAAATAAAGTATGGTCAAGACTATGAAGAAGACGAATATTAATAAGAGAGGGGCTAACTCTTAACTTTTCTAGAAATCTATTCCCGAATCATCTTAATTAAAAGGGGAATCTGATTAACTGGACCGTAAAGAACCACGGAATGAGCTTCAGATGGCAGGATCATAACACCTCCCGCTGAACAGGAGCTTGAAATGCCCTGAGTTTTTGAGACTTCTTTCACAACTTGCTTTGTTGTCTTTGGAACCATTAACAACAGTGAAGGATAGATTCATATTAATACTTTGGGTCTGAGGCTAGAAAATTTTTGTCATTTGCATGACAAAAATGTAATTGACTATTGCATTTCATTGCTATGGGATCGCACTTGTTCAATGTGTACAAATACAATGAGAGGTGATTTTGACATATCAGGAATAGTCAAACAGCAATGCCAGATCTCAGTAAGTCTCTCCACAAAAAAACAGTGAAAATGTACAATGATAAAAACACTTGAAGTCCTCTGCATTCCACATACATACATATTTCAAAGCCCATGGAAATGAAGAGAGTCTCTGGGCCCATAAGGCACAGTAGCAAGGTCACTTATTGAACAAAAATAATTTGCAGGTGAGGAGAGGTGAATTTGGCTAGAGAATCCCAAAAGGAGGAAATAAATGAGAAAATGTAATCGATAGATGAGGGCAAGAGGTCAGATGGCAATGCTGAATTTTGTAGGAATTTAAAATGAAGAATATGTAAAATCTCTCTTTTGAAGTGCATCTCTTCCAAGTATAATAGAA
>PVIU01018536.1:0-38788 GCA_004026605.1 Ondatra zibethicus
TCGTATCCATTCTCTTAACCTGTGCCTTTTTATAGGTGAATTGAGTCCATTGATATTAAGTGATATTAGTGACCAGAGGTTATTAACTGCGGTTATTTTTTTAGGGTTGTAGAGTTTGTGTGTTGCCCTTCTTTGATTTGTGCTAGTGGAGGGCTGTTATATGTCTGTGTTATTATAGGTATTGCTTGCTTCCTTTAGATGTGGTTTTCCTTCTAGTACTTTCTGTAAGGCTGGGTTTGTGGCTATGTATTGCTTAAATTTGTTTTTATTTGAAATAACTTGTTTTCTCCATCAATGGTGAATGAGAGCTTTGCTGGGTATAGTAGTCTGGTCTTGCATTCATGGTCTCTTAGTGTCTGCAGCACATCTATCCAAGACCTTCTGGCTTTCATGGTTTCCATAGTGAAGTCAGGTGTAATTCTGATAGGTTTACTTTTATATGTTACTTGGCCTTTTTCCTTTGCAGCTCTTAGTATTCTTTCTTTATTCTGTATGTTATGTGTTTTGATTATTATATGGCGAGGGGATGTCCTTTTTTGATCCAATCTATTTGTTGTTCTGTATGCTTCTTGTACCCATAGGTATATCCATCTTTAGGTTGGGAAAGTTTTCTTCTATAATTTTGTTGAATATATTTTCTGGGCCTTTGAGCTGTGTTTCTTCTCCTTCTTCTATCCCTATTATTCGTAGATTTGGTCTTTTTATGGTGTCCCAGATTTCCTGAGTGTTTTGTGTCAAGAATTTGTTGGATTTGTTGTTTTCTTTGATCAATGAGTTTATTTTCTCTATCGTATTTTCAGCGTCTGAGATTCTTTCTTCTATCTCTTGTATTCTGTTTGTTATACTTGTCTCTGCCGTTCCTATTCATTAACCCAGATTTTCCATCTCCAGCCTTCCCTCCGTTTGTGTTTTCTTCATTGCGTCCATTTCAGTTTTTATGTCTTAAACTGTTTCCATTACCTGTTTGATTGCTTTTTCTTGGTTAGTGTTACCTCAAGATACTTTATGCTATTTGTGGCTATTGTGAAAGGTGATGTTTCTCTGATTTCTCTCTCTGCTTCTTTATTCTTTGTGTATAGGAGGGCTACCAATTTTTTGGAGTTGACCTTGTATCCTGCCACATTACTGAAGGTGTTTATCAGCTGTAGGAGTTCTTTGGTAGAGTTTTTGGGGTCACTTCAATGGAAATAGAAAACACTATCCTTAGTGAGATAACCCAGACCCAAAAAGGTAAATATGGTATGTACTCACTCATTAGTGGACTCTAGCCATAAACAAAGGACATTAAGCCTGTAGTTCACAACCATAGAGAAGGCAAATACCAAGGTGTACCCAAAGAAAAACATATATAGATCATCCTGGAAATTGGAAGCAAACAAGATCACTGGGCAAAAGTTGGGAGCACTGGGGTTGGGGTGGGGTGAGGATGGGGATGGGGGAAGGGAAGAGAGGGAAGGAGAAGGGAGAAGGGAAGGACTGGGGAGAGCTTGGATGAGTGGGAAGGTGGAGATGGAGGAAGGGCAGATATTGGAGCAGGGAAGAAGATATCTACATTAAGGGAGCCATTTTAGGGTGGGCAAGAGACTTGGCTCTAGAGGGGATCCCAGGTGTCCAAGGGGATGCCCACAGCTAGATCCTTGGGCAGCAGAGGAGAGGGCACCTGACCTGGCCTTGTCCCATAGTTACACTGATGAACATCTTGAATATCACCATAGAAATTTTGTCTGATGGATGGAGACAGAGACAGAGACCCACAGCCACATCAGAGCAATGGACTGAGCTCCTAAGGTCCAGTTGAAGGGCAGAAGGAGGGAGAAGATGATCAAGGAAGTTAGGACCACAAGTGGCTGGTCCACCCACTAAGACAGTGTGCCTGATCTAATGGGAGCTCACCAAATCCAGCTGGACCGGGACTGATTGAGCATGTGATCAAACTGAACTCTCTAAATATGGCTGCCAATGGGGACAGACTGAGAAGCAGTTGACAATAGCACTGGGACATGTCTCTTCTGCATGTATTGGCTATTGGGGACCCTAGTTTACTTGGATGCACACCTTCCTAGGCCAGGATGGAGGGGGCAGGGCCTTGGACTTCCCACAGGGAAGTGCCCTGCCCTATCTTAAGGATGGAGGGGAAGGAGGAGGGTTAGTGGGGGAGCGGTAGGGGAATGGGAGAAGGGTAAGAAGGGTCAATTTTTGAATGGAAAAATAAAAAATTAAAAGAAAAAAAATCCACCACAATAAAAAAGAGAAGATAATGGGCATCAAAGAAACTCTACATGGAGTTTACTTTCTTTGTAGCAAAAGTAAGCCATTAGTCAAGAAAATGTCCTTGAGTGCTGACAGTATGCTATCCTAATTAGACAATCAAGATGCAAAAGAAAGTGACTGTTGAATATTATCAAGGCAAGGAGGGACAGCCCTTCAAAATACCCTGCTTCACAGATAAGTCTTTCGGATATACAAAGCCTGTTGGCCAGAGATGAATGTCCCAACAGAAGAACTTTGGATGGCTGTTCAGGCAGCCAACTGTTTCTGACATTAATAACATTTTTGAAAGTCACTTGCTTGAACTTCCTACTTACTCAGTTAATATTATTTTCTTCTTGGATTTCTGAGGGAGGTAAAGGCCAGATAGCTATACTGATTGTTTTAATTGTTTACCTAACACAAAAAACAAGTTATGATAGAAAGTAATTTAGATTCAAGGCTTTGGACCCAACAAGATAGGTTAGATATATTGTATTTTGTCTGAATTTGTCGAATGCAAATGGACTAGATGTTGTTGATATATTTATTACATATATTGTATATAGTTATTATACTTAGTGTATATAGTTTTTCTTATATTAGTTACAGCATTCTATTTTATTTTAGACAAAACAGGGAAATGTAGTGACATTTCGTTTCTATTTTAATAAATAAAGGTTGCCTAAGGATCATAAACTTAAAGCAGCTGTACTGGCCAGACTTACAGACCAGGCAGCAATGACACACACCTTTAATCCCAGCTAGCTACACTAGTTTTCCATAGAAGCCAGGCAGTATGGTGCATAGCCTTAATCCCATAACTGGAGAGAATTGTAAGGCAGGAGGAGACAACTCTCAGTCACAGTTTCATTCTGAGGTTTCCTGGAGGCAGGATCAACAATTTTAGCTAAGATCAAGGTATGAACCAGTGACTAGCTACTTTTATTTTCTGGTCTCCAGGTTGAACCCCAATATCTGTCTCTGAGTTTTTATTAATCATGCATCACTATTGTGCTAAAGTCAGAAGCAAGACAAAGCTGTCCATTTTCTCCATATCTATTCAATATAGTAGTTGAGGATCTAGCTAGAGCAACGAGACAGCAAAAGGAGATCAAGGGTATAAAAATAGGGAAAGAAGTCAATTTTTAGCTATTTTCAGATCATATAATAGTATACATAAATGACATCAAAAATTCTACCAGGATACTCCTACAGCTGATAAACATCTTCAGCAATGTGACTGAATACAAGATGAACTCAAAAAATCATTAGTCATCCTATATATAAATGATAAATGGACTAAGAAATAAATCAGAGAAACAATGTCTTTTACAATAGCCATAAATAATATCAAATATCTTGTGGAAACTCTAACCAAACAAGTAAAAGACACATAAGACAAGAATTTTTAAGTCATTGAAGAAATGGAAGAAAATATCATAAAATGGAAAGATCTCCCATGCACATAGATAGGTAGGATTAACATAGTAAAAATGGGAATCTTATCAAAAACAAACTACAAATTCAGTGTAATTTCCATCAAAAACCCAGAACAGACCTCAAAGTGACAATACTCAATTTCATATGGGAAAAACAGAATAGCTAAAACAATTCTGTACATAAAAGGAACTTCCAGTGGCATCACCATCCCTGACTTAAAGCTCTACTATAGAGTAAAGTAATGAAAACAGTTTGGTATTGGCATAAAAACAGACACATGGATCGATAGAATGGAATCAAACACACTGAAATAAATCCACACACCTATGAACACCTGATTTTTGGCAAAGAAGCCAAAATTACACAATGGAAAAAAAGGAAACATCTTCAAAAATAGTGCTGGTGTAACTGGAGTTTGGCATATAGAAGAATGCAAATGATTCATATTTATCAACCTGGACCAAACTCAAATCCAAGTGGAGCAAAGACCTCAACATAAATTCAGATACACTGAACCTGATGGAAGAGAAAGTGGGAAGTATCCTTGAATGCATTGGCCTGGAAAACTACATCCTGAATATAAAACCAGTAGCACAGACACTGAGATCAACAATTAATAAATGGGACCTATTGTTCTCCCTCTCTGTCCTTCCCCCAATTGGCAATACAGTCCCTCGTGTTCTCCATTCCCCTTCCCATTTCCCCTCCCCTTTCTCCTTCCAGCCTCCACCCTCCTAGTCCATGGTCCCAATTTACTCAGGCAATCTTGTGTATTTTCCCTTACCAGATGGATCCATGTGTGTCTTTCTTAGGGTCCTCCTGGTTACCTAGGTTTTGGGGGGTTGTGGACTATAGACTAGTTGTACTTTGCTTTATGTCTAATACTCACTAATGAGTGAGTACATACTGTGTTTGTCTTTTTGTGTCTGGGATACTTCATTCAAGAAGTTTCATCCATTTGCCTTCAAATTTCAAAATGTCATTGCTTTTTTAACCACTGAATTACTCCATTGTGTAAATGTACCACATTTTCTTTATCCATTCTTATATTGAGAGGCATCTAGGTTGTTTCCAGGTTCTGGATATTACAGACAATGCTGCTATGAATTTAGAGGAACAAATATCCTTATGGTATGAGTGTACATTCTATATGCCCAAGAATTGTATTGCTGGATTGTGAGGTATATTGATTACTAATTTTCTGAAAAACCACCATACTGACTTCTAAAGCAGCTGTACAAGTTTGCACTCCCACCTGCAAAGGAGGAATGTTCCCCTTACTTCACATCCTCTCCAGCATAAGGTGCCATCAGTGTATTTGAACTTATTCATTTTGATTGGTGTAAGAAGGAATCTCAGAGTTGCTTTTATTTGCATTTCTCTGATAGCTAAGAATGCTGAGCAATTTTTTTAATTTTCTTTCAGCCATTTAAGATTCCTCTGTTGAGAATTCTCTGTTTAGATCTGTACCCCATTTTTTTCTTTGGTGTTTCGAGACAGGGTTTCTCTGTAGCCTTGGAGCCTGTCCTGGAACTAGATCTTGTACACTCATTTTAATTGGATTATTTGGTATTTTGATGTTTAGTTTCTTGAGTTCTTTGCATATTTTGGAAATCAGCCCTCTCTCGGATATGGAGATGGTGAAGATATTTTCTCATTATATAGGCTGTTATTTTGTATTATTTACTATGTCTTTTGCCTTACAGAAACTTCTAAGTTTAAGGAGATTCCATTTATGGATTGTCACTGACAGCTAAGCACTGGGCTGAGCTCTTAGGAGTCCAGTTGAAGAGAGGGAGGAGCAATCATATGAGCAAAGAGGTCAAGACCTGTTGGCAAAACCCACAGAAACAGCTGACCCAAGCTAGGGGGAGTTCATTGACTCTGGACAGACAACTAAGGACCATAAAGAAGACTTAACTAGGCCCACTGAATGTAGATGACAATGTGTAGCTTGGACAATTTGGGGTCCACTGGAAGTGGTGCCAGTATTTATACCTGGTGCATGAAGTGGCTAAATGGAGCTCATTTCATATGAAGGGTTACCTTGCTCATTCTAGATACAGGGAAGAAAGCCTTAATCGTGCCTCAACATGATATGACAGACATCACTGACTCCCCATGGGAGACCTTACCCCCTCTGAGGAGTACATGAGGGTGGAGTGAGGGGAGGGTGGAGAGAGTGGAAAGAGGGGAGAGAGGGAAACTGGCATTGGTTTAAAAAAGTATTAAAAAGTTTTTATTTTTATTTTATTTTTTATTATTTTATTTTATTACTTTAAAAACATACCAACCCAAATTCCCACTTCCTCCCCTCCTCCCACTCCCTCCACACACCCTCCCCCCAAGGCCCCAATATTAAGAGAGGCCAAGACATCTTGCCTTGTGGAAAGTCCAAGGCCCTCCCCACTAAATCCAGGTTGAGCAAGGTATACATCTAAAGAGGATAGGATCTCAAAAAGCCAGTACATGCAGTAGAGACAAATCCCAGTGCCATTGTCATTGGCCCCTCAGTCTGGCCCAACTGTCAACCACATTCAGAGGGACTAGTTTGATCCCATGATTGTTCATTCTCAGTCCAATTGGAGTTGGTGAGCTCCCATTAGCTCAGGCACATTGTCTCAGTGGGTGAACCCCTGACGGTCTTGACTTCCTTGCTTATACTCTCACTCCGTCCACTCTTCAACTGGACCTTGGGAGCTCAGTCCAGTGCTCCGATATGGGTCTCTGCTTCTGTTTCCATCTGTTGTTGGATAAAGGTTCTATGGTGATATTTAAGATAAACATCAGTCTGACTACATGACAAGGTCAGTTCAGACACCCTCTCCTCTATTGCTTAGGGTTTTAGCTGGGGTCATCCTTGTGGACTCCTGGGAAGTTTTCTAGAACCAGGTTTCTTTCTAACCCCAAAATGGCTACCTCAATCAAGATATCTCTTTCCTTGCTCTCATATTTGTACTTCCTCCATCTCAACTATCCCATTCCCCCAAACTCTCCTCAATCCTTCTCCCCTCCTCTTCCCCTTCTTTCCTTCCTTCTACCCCTCCCATGATCACCAGAACAAAGGGAATGTCTGATATCTTATAATCTTTTAGTGGCAATAGGGAGTTTCACACAATGTGAAGGACTTCAGTGTAGTATAAATGAAACATGGAAGAGCCAGGTATTTTAAGCTGTGAGTTGTCAGGTCATAGCACTGACAGCTACTCCACTCTGTCCTAGAGTGAACTTCTAGAGTTGTAGCCTAACTAAAACTGTGGGAATTGGGCCTAAAGTCACAGACCCATGTCCTAATACAAAGGTGAGGTGACCATGCATTGACCCATTTATTTATTATGTATTAGAACATGGGTCTGTGACTTTAGCCCCATATATATATATATATATATATACATATACATATATATATATGTGTGTGTGTGTGTATGTGTGTGTATTGATTTATACATATATAAATCAATAAATATATAAATGCAATCTGATGGGTCCATTTAGTGTTACCCATGTATATATGCATTTATGGTTGACCACATGGGATTAAGTAACTTATCAAGTAATCATCCCTGGAGAATACTGGCTCTCCTTCTCTTATCACTCATTAATTTCCAAGAGTTCTATGTAGGAATGGAGTCTCTTGAGATTTTCCCATGTATCCTGCCGTGTCAATTGATGTTGTTAGGTCTGTTTTTGCAGCCATAAGGTTGAGTTTTCTTGGGTGTATCTCATGCATATTCTAGAGAAGACACCCTCTCAGAGTAGACAACCTTGTCTTCATCTTCTTACAGTATTTCCAATCCGTTTTTGATATGTGCCCTGAACCTCAAACAAGGGGTTGTATTATAGATAGATCTTAATTAAGGTTTAATTGTTATGAAGAGACACTTTGAGCATAGCAACTCTTTAAAGAAAAACATTTAATTGGGACTGGCTTACAGTTTTAGAGGTTTAGTACATTATTGTCCTGGCAAAATGCATAGTGACATTGAGCAAGGCATGTGGTGGAGAAGTAGATAAGAATTCCACATCTTGACCCTCAGATAGTAGAAGGAAACTGTGTGACACAATCAGAGTAGCTTGAACATATGAGACCTCAAAGTTTACCTCCACAGTGACAAACTTCATCCAACAAGGCCTCACCTACCTAAACAAGTGCATACCTCCTAGTAGTGCGACTCCATATGGTCCAAGCATTCAAAAATATAAGTCTATGGGGGAACAATTCTATGCATTTCCTTATTCAGTCATCATCAGAGAAGCTTCCTCTGGCAGTGGATAAGAAGAAAACAGAAGCAGACATTCACAACAGATATCATGTGTGCAGGGAAAAATGGCCAGTGAAAGAAACGTACCCTGGCCCTGAAGCCAGAGTCTCACGTTGAACCCAGACAAACTCAACATGAAAATCAACTAGTTCCTGAGCACAAAACCAACTAGTCCCTGAGAATAAAACCAACCAATACCTGTACAAAAAATCTAGTAAATTTCTGAACTTCTCTAAGCTCAGGAATTGAAATCTAATCAATTCCCACCCTGAAACTCTTCACCTTGGAAAAATTCTTCCCCTAAGAAACCTATATAAGTCTTATACCTGTTCAGTTTGAAGCTGCCTTTTACCACGCTGGTAAAGACAAACGATCTTCTGGAATCCTCCATACCAATAAATCTCTTGAATGAGATTATATTGATGGCTTTCTTTTGCCCAATTGGAGCAAAAGGAGAAGTGACAAATTTTACTGGAGCGGGAGCAGAAATGCTACATTTTTACAGGTAGACTCCCTTAGCAGAGCAGAGCTGCACAGTGTTTTAATGGTTTTCACCTGAGCAGGAGCAGAACTGCTCCCACACTGTGGGGAAACTCCCTTAGCAGAGTAAAGTAGAGCAGACCTACAAAGGTTCTTCCAGAGAGGAAATCCATGCCCCATTGAAACAGGGTTGTAGGTGTCACCTGGCTTCCTACAAGGATACCTTTCACTTCTGAGCTGCAGGTATTGCCTGGCTTCCAGTGGCCAAGCTACCTTTCCCTTCAGAGAAAGGTAGCTATCATCTGGTTTCCAATTGCCAGGATACCCTTCCCTTTAGATCTGTAATACCTACAGGTACTTCTTGGCTTCTCATGGCCAGGAGACCTTTCTCTCAAGAGCTGTAACTCTTACCATGTGGACAGCTGAAATGGAATGTCTCCAAAATCTATTCCCTCAGATCTCCAGGAACTCCTCAGAAGAGAAGGCAGAAAGAACCAGAGGGTACAAGGCCATTGAATCAACTGTGCAAGGCACATGTGAACTCAAAGAGACTGAATCAGCATGCACAGGGCCTGCATGAGTCGGCAACAGGTCCTCAGTGTGTAAATTATAGCGATTACCTTAGTATTTTTATGAGACTCTTGAGTCTGAGAACAAGTGGGTCTCTGACTCTTATATCTGCTCCTAGGATACTTTTGTTCCTGTTGGGTTGCAGGGCCCAACATCAATTTGATAGTTTTTGTTTCATCTTATTCTATTTTCTCATGTTTTGTTGTTATCTCTTAGAGGCCTAGTCTTCTCTTATGAGAGCAAGAAATGGTAGCAGATGTGGGGAGGAACTGGGAAGGGCTGAGAACAGGGAAACTATAAACAGTATATATTATATGAGAAATAAAAGGGAAAAAATACATTTTTCAAAGTGGATAACGGCCTTAACAAACATTAATTAAATTAAATTTGTCTTTAAAAAAACTAACATTATTAACACTAGAAACAAATTTGAAAACTTGTTGTCCATTTTTCACATTACTAAAATTTCCATTACTACTCAATAGTGATATTGGAGAATGCAATGACTGCAGGATGACTTATGTAAAACACACAAATAACTTGAGACCCAGAATCTATATGGATGAAAGCATGAAGAAACATAAAACTGATTCCATTCATAACTCATAAGATAACTCAATAAAGAAGCTTCATGAAAGTGAGCAATTTTTAATGATGAAAATAAGCAAACTAATGTTAGAAGATAGGCCAGTGCACTAGGGGACATGTGAAAAACCACTGTCAACTCAGTACTCAGTGGTAACACTGACAACTTTCTCTTTAGGAACAGCATTGATACAAGGATGCTTTAGTGGCCACTTTTCTTCAGTGTCCTCCTAGATGTCCCAAACATAACAATTTACAACACAAATAATTAAAATGTGGCCAATGAATTGTCTGTAAAATATATCTGCATATGACATTAACTTATTTTGACAAATCCTAAAGCTTCTATAGACGTTTCTGGAACTGGTGAACAAACACACTTATCTGAGCTCTACTTCTATAAACTAATATTGGACACAAACAATGAGATGCCCCATTTTGTCACATGCGGAGAGAAGCTAAATGACAAGGAAGACTCAAATAGACATATCGATCTCCCTGGGAAGAAGAGATAGAATAGATTTTGTGGATGTACTGGTGACAAATAGGGATGGGAACAGGAGGAAACAGGTGGGGAAAGTTGGATGGAAGGAGAGAGCACTTAGAGAAATAACTGGAGTTGTAGGGACATTTTGGGAGCAATGTGCAAATCTACTACAGTAGGAAACTCCTTAGAATCTACAACAGTGACCATAGTAAAGAATTCTTGTAGTGTGGGATAGATAATCTGAACCAGAAAATTTCTATAACCACTGAAGACTTCTAGAAGTGGGGCTGGAACACAAATCTAGTCACACAAAATTGACTTATAATCTATCTTCCTGTAAGATGTACTGTGGCTATGGTGGAACAGACTATGTAGGAGTGGACAATCAATGACTACCCCAAATTTAAGCTCATGCCATGAGAGGCAGACCAGACCTGACACTGCCTGGATGGCCAGGAATGGAAGGCTGAATAGCCCAAAAATTCACAATGGAACCAAACATGACTGGAAAAACATTTCAATGAATTAATTACTAAAGATAATTTGTCATATTCCTAGATAAGTCCTAGACTAATAGTTATCAGAGAAACATCATCCAACAAGTGATGGGGGAAATTCCAGAGACCCTCAGCAGAACACTTGACAGCAGCAGGAGAGCTCCCCAGATTAGGGGAGGATGGCTTATAGGAACCCCATGAAAATATGGACATCTCTGACTCTTCTTCATGCCCTTCAGACACTATTCTTTCTACCAGATTGCCTTTCTCATCTCTCATATGGTAAGTATAATAAAGCTTGCCATGCCATGTTCTATAGATACCCCTGGGAGGGTGCTCATTTTTTAAGGGGTAGAGGGGAAGTGGGAGCTTAGGGAGGAGTGGAGGGAGAGGAAACTGGTTGAGATGTAATATGTGAGATAAGAATAAAAAAGAAAGAAATACAGACTACAGGAAGACTCTTATGTGAAAGGTTCCACTGTCAATGCCATTCTCAGAATGAAAATAGTATGATCTCCTTTATGTGAAGGACTTTTCATCAAAAAATGTGGATCAAAACTATTTAGAAACCAGTTATATCCACAGTGAAACATGGACAGTCCTTCTCCTGTTGAACTTTCTCATTTCACATGGATGATTGGTGTGCAGGCAACTTTGGGCCTAGTTGAATTAGGTAAGCAGGAATGTATTTGAGCATATGAGAGGATGTTTTTCTCTATGTAAACTATGCACATTTTCACAGCAGATTCGGAACATCCAAATTTCGAGGTTTTCTAAAATTAGGTGACATAAATTCTGATGGATCACTATATATTTGAACCACAACCTTAAGGGCTATGAATTTTTGGTTAACATATTGATATCTTTATTTTTCTTTTAAGACATCCTCACTTTAAATTCTGCCATTCTCTTGTACATTCATGTATCCCATGATTACAGGTGTGAGTCACCATGCTAGTTGTATCTGAGTACAACTAATCATTTTCACCACATAACTTTTCTCTATTTTGTATACCATTGATAAAGAAATGCCCCAACTCTGCAGTAGGATGAGAGGTGTGGTCACTCATTCATGACGGCCAGGCTCACTGGGAGACTTGTGTTCAAACTGACTCGGTTGGAGACCTCACACTGATACTCTCCAGCATCCTCACTCTTGACAGGATCTATTTTGAGTCCACACTTTGTTGGGGACAAAGTCATCCTCTCTTTGAGCTGCAGATTCTTCTTATTGAAGATCCAACGGATAGAGACATTAGTGTCAGGTGAAATGCAGGTGAAGATCACAGATCTATGTCCTGCAACTGTGGTATCAGAGATTCGCACAAAGGGCTGTGTCACATACTCTGTGAAGAAACAGAAAAGGGTCCCAAATGACAGTAGTCCAGAGAAACCAGCCAGGCACTCCTTAGTTCATACATTATAAAGCTTCTATGTGGGAGAATTCAGAGCTGTGAGTACAGCCATATATTGTGCTTTGAATCTGACACCTAGGGACTGTGTGACCCTGATTCAGGCACTGTTTCCTGTGTCTCCATTTCCCCATAAAAGGACACACAGTGAGTAGTCATTGCAGTGTCCATGAGTTAAGCTTAGTTATGAGCAATAGTCTGACCTTGGGATGGGGCGCTGCTGACAACAGCAGCATCTCTTATTATTTACCCGCAGAAGAGAATTCCCTAGGCTAGACTCCTGCAGGGGAAGGAGGAATCAGAAGTAGCTGCCTTCTCTGCTTCTTTCCTTGGTGCCTTGCCCTTCCTGTGAAGTCTCATAAGTCCATCAGAACAATAGGCTAATGACCCAGAACCTGTCTACTGAGCCTCAGGAGAAGGAGATGCACAAGTGGCCTACCTAGTTGCAGCTGTCATGGCAGTACACAGCTGATTCTACACTCTATGAAACAGTCAGTCCCATGACTTGGTCAGTAAAGCCTTGTTCATGTCAGTTCTGTCAGGAAACCTAAACAGTTACAAAAAACTCCCCAGTGTCACTTTGAGTCCAGCTAGGGACAAAGTTTTAGAGTCAGGGCATCCTGGTGCTCTCTATGAGCAACACATGGTGTCATCAGCTTGGGACTGCCTAACTCCCAGAGAGTCTTTCTGGGGACATGTGCATCATGAGTACTCCAAGTGATGCTGACATTCTGGGGCTGAATTTATCCAGCATGAGTCCTCGGCTCTGCAGGGAATGGGCAGCTGAGGGTTTCAATCTATTGCTGTATATCTATCCCATGTATGTCTTGCTGTAAGAGCCAAAACCTCAGTTGGGGGACACAATGCTGTGGTAGAGAGAGTAGACATAGCCCAATCCTGGTATTTTAGTGTATGAAGTAGAATAAGCCACCCCCAGGAACTAGAGACCATAGAGAGTCACTTACTGTTTACATGAAATTTCACATAGGCTTCTTCTATTTTGAAATCTTTGTTTAAAACTGCTAGTGCATACATTCCTGCATCTTCCTCAGTGACATTCATGAGCCTCAGGGATCCATCTTTGTACACTATCCCTCTTGGTTTGTATTCAGGCTCCCAAGAAAGAGAATACATGGGTCTGCTGTATTCTACAATTTTAAGGACATGACCCCTATATATTGATTTGTACCAGGCAAAGGCTTGCAGATCTTCTGGAAGATTACGAACGTAAAGAAGTACATCATTCCCTTCAACAGCATACTGAGGCAATGGTTGGATCATGACTGGTAAAGGAGTGAGAGGGTCGCAACACAGAGAAAGTGAGGCTGGAAGGGAAAAGACAAAAAGTCATCACATGGGGATCATTGTATTTGGTGAAAAGATTCTGACCTCCACCTTAAGTAGATAGATTTGTAACTCAGGCTAGAGTTGTAGGTGTGTGTGTTTGTGTGGGTGGATGGGTGTCCATCCCACATAATGAAGGGCAGAAACATGGCTTCCTCCTTCCCAACAGTGCCCCTGAAAGTGTCATTTCCTCTGCATGGAACTGCCCCCCCCCCGGTAGTCTACATGACTAATCCCTCACTGCCCTCAGGCAGATACTGCTCAGACTAATGCCAACTGGGGTATGAGATGATGCCTCCCCTGAACTCAACAGGCCTGTAACTTTCACTTTCTAGATTTTTTTCTTCAGTTTCCACTAAGGCAATACTCAATCCCTGCCTTCATCTAATAGCTGTACCTGCTTCTCTGTCATGTAGCCCCTAGGTCTAGGACTATTTGGAGACTAGGTGCAGTCTGATCTTTAAGGCAGACTTGGGTCTTTAAAAAGCTTAAATACTAAGCTAGTTGGTTTTATGTCTAGTTGACTCAAGATACAGTCCTTTTGCAAGACAAGGCCTCAGTTGAAAATGCCACCATCAGATAGGCTGTGAGCACAACTATAATATATTTTTAAATTGGGGATTGATATAAAAGGATTCAGACAAATGCAGGCAGTTCATGCCCTGGGCTAGGAATCCTGGGTTATATAAGAGAGCAGGTTGAGCAAGCATGAAGAGCAAGCCAAGAGGAAGCACTACTCCATGGTCTTTGCACCAGTTCCTGGATTTTATTTATGACACTCTCAATTTGGAGCTAATAGAAATCCCAGTTCGACATGAATGCTATAAAACCATTGGTCCCTACTAGAGTTGATAGGATGTAATAGTAGAGCATGAGAAAATGATCCTCTCTGTTGCTTTAGTGCAACCTTTGAAAGATGAGAGGATGAAGGACTACCTTGTCTAGAGTCCAAAGAAACTGTGTTGTCTCTCACATTTTAAGATGAGTTACTTCTCATTGATGTCTCCCTTGATGCAGGTGGATTCCAAAGGTGGAAGCTGATCCATGGCCATTTGTCTCTACCAGCGTGTCCTGCGCTAAGTGCTCAAACCTCCACATGATGACACAGTGCAGAGAGAAAGGAGGCTATGCCAGTCATGAAAGTCCTATGCCTAAGCCCCACCCAGCAGTGAACAATCACAGAGAATCACTTACTGTCCACCTGGAGTTGCACATGTGCTTCTTCACTTCTCATATCTGTTCTCAGAATAGCTACAGTATAAAACCCAGCATCTTTTTTAGTTACACCATGAAGCAACAGGGATCCATCCCTGTACAAGGTCTCTCTGCCACTGTGTGCAGGCCCCCATACTGTTGATTTCTTCTCTATTATGTACCGGGCAACTTCCTGGCTCTTAAACACAATCATTCCTTTGAACCAAGCAAATGCTATAATATTCTCCGGAGGATTGTGAACAAGTAGAAGAACACTTCCTCCTTCAACAACGCTGAATGGCACTGATTCAATAGTGGGCTGGCCAGAGGTAGCATGACGTCCACAATTCCAAAGGAAGGCTAGAAAGGAAGAAAGAGATTTATATATATTGGCACGTTTGTATTTAAATAAGATGAAGTCCCATGTCCTGAGCAGCTATGCCCACTGCTTGTACCAGGTTTGTGGTTGAGGGTCTTACTGTCCTACTTGATGGTGGTCTGCACATAACCTTCATGTTTGCAATGTCCCTACACGTGTCACTTCCACTATATGGCTCTCTTTCTTCAGTTGTCAACGTTGCTCCAGCTTACTACCAACAGACCCATGCTCACATTTACAGTGGATTGGTGTTGGGGTGATGCCTGACTAACTTCTTCCCCTACAGACCCTGTTTCTTCACTCTCTGACTTTGTTATTGTTGTGTTCCTCTTGGGGTTTCAGCCAATACCTGAATTCACCTTCTAGCTTTCCTTACTTCAAGTCTACTCAAACTGGGACATGATAAGAGCCATGAGTTTTTTTGCATTTTTTTTTAAAAAAGTGCCTAGAAAAAAATCAGATACATATGGAGACTAAATGACAGAATTATGTCCTAGAACCCTTTAATCCCTTGGATTTACTTAAGAAATTTATAAGTTTATGGATACAGCATTGGATAATGCTATTTGGTTTGATATCTTTACACTTGTTTAGCTATTATATTGTGTGTAAGTAGTGTAACAGCTAGTCTAGTATATGTGGGTGGATACAGGACACAGTACTTAAGTGGAGCTTAAGTGGAGGTCAGAGGACTTCTGTTCATTGGTCTCAGTTTGTCACAGAATGAAGCAAATGCCTATATACATTGAACCATGTTAGTGATCCACACCAGCTTGACAGGTTTTTTTTGGGGGGGGGACATCAAGCTGACAGCATCACTCCTCAGAAAATTGTGCTCATGAATAATAATTTCATGTAAGAATAATGCCTTCCCCACCATTATTGTTTAAAATTCAGTGAGAGAATCCTGATGCTAAACCTGTCTCCCATTTTATATCTTCTCATCTACAAACACTGAAACCCCTCTCATATCCTAGGGCCTCTCAGGAGACTCCAGACAGTAGGTCAGTCATTCCTTTCCTCTCACAGACTATAAACTCCTGGTCTCCTTATCTGTGATCAGAAGGCATTGAGATGTGCTGCACCCTTTGAAGAGGAGGACAAAGGGGGCCTCCATTGTCTGAATAGGTTGATCTGTCATCCCTCTGAGGTACTTCTGCTCCAGTACATCTCCAAAGCTCTGCTAGCCTTCCCACTTGTGAACTGAGTCTCTTCCCAGGAAGAACTTCTCAGAATCCCATGGGCCGAGGATGGGTCTATGTTCAAAACAGTGCTCTGCCACTCCAGTTTCAGTACTGTCCTGTGCCTTTCCCATTGTCTGATTATGTTTCTGTCCCCTAGAAAACAGAGTGAAATTCAAGGGTAATGACATGAGATAATCCAGCTGACCCTGAAACTGCACTCTGCTATGCCCTGGTCAAGGTTTGTCAGAATCAAAATGGGAAAATCTGCACAATTGTGTGACAAAGAAATCCAGGTTGGCACCAAGTCTGCCCTGTGATTTCATGGCTCTGGAAACATGGAATTTGCTCCCAGCAGGAAGGTGAAAAACTGCCTTTGAGGCTCCAAAAGGATCAGGTGAGTGATGTGTGGGAAAAAGAACAAATATATTCTCCCTGGAGTCACCATCAGACTGGGTTCTGACAGAGATCAAAGACCCAGAATGTGTCAGGAGTCTCACATCTTGGGTGTGTGAGAGGAGGTGACCTGATTCCTGGAAAAAGATTGTGAGCTCCTTCATCCTATCCAAAATTTTCAAGATCATGCTCCCATTTCCTCTATTTGCTGAGCTGTGTAATGGATCCACCTATGTGCTCAGGGGTCTTTCTGAGATGCCTTGAACATCTACCTAGTTGATTCTCCCTGGATATTTTGTATTTCCCAAAGGAAACACATAAAATGGAAAACAGAACATGGTCTCCTGACAGTGTGGCAGAAACATTAAGCATTGAGTAGGTCTGAGATGATTTCCACATCTGAAAAACAGGGGTGAACCCAGGTACCATGGTAAGTGCCTGATTCAGGCAAATACTTTTCTACCAGTCCATTGTGTGTCCTGATTACATGCCTGCTGACCACTGGGAGAACTACAGCTCATGTCTGGGAAGCTGTCAGATAAGCATAGCCTGTAGCCATTTGCTTGCAGGAGACAAGTCCCTGAGCTGGACCCAGAGGACAAGCACTTGTCACACAAGATCCTCTCACTGGGGACCATAAACTTCATATGAAATCTCTTACACCCAACAGGAGAGTTAGATAATGGCCTGGACATCTGTTGATCTATGTTGCCTGCTGACTCTGAAGAAGATGGCCAAGGGATGCATCCCACAAGGCTGTCATAAGAGTGTACTGCCTGGTTCCACATATTACAAGACTTTGACTACTAGGGAGCACTGTTCCCTGCCATCAGGGAGTCAAAATTCAACATTTACAATATGTTTCTCATGAAAACATCACCTTTCATGATAGCCACAAATAGTATAAAGTATCTGGGGATAACACTAACCAAGGAAGTGAAAGATCTATTTGACAAGAACTTTAAGGATTTGAAGAACGAATTTGAGGAGGATACCAGAAAATGGAAGGAGCTCACATGCTCCTGGATTGGTAGGATCAATATAGTAAAAATGGCAATTCTACCAAAGGCAATTTATAGATTCAATGCAATCCCATCAAAATCCCAAAAAAATTCTTCATAGACCTTGGGAGAACAGAAATCAACTTTATATGGAAAACAAAAAGCCCAGGATAGCCAAAACAATCCTATACAATAAGGGAACTGCCAGGGGCATTTCGATCCAAGACTTCAAACTCTATTACAGAGCTACAGTAATGAAAACAGCTTGGTATTGGCATAAAAACAGAGACACTGACCAATGGAATTGAATCAAAGACCTGGATATTAATCCACAAACCTGTGAACACCTCATATTTGACAAAGATGCTAAAAGTATACAATGGAAGAGTGAAAGCATCTTTAACAAATGGTGCTGGCATAACTGGATGTCAACCTGTAGAAGAATGAAAATAGATCCTTATCTATCACCATGAACAAAAATAAAGTCCACATGGATTAAAGACCTCAATATAAATCCAACCACACTGAGCCTGATAGAAGAGAAAGTGGGAAGCAGCCTGCAAAACTTGGGCACAGGAGACCACTTCCTGTATATAACCCCAGTGGCACAGACAATAAGAGCAACAATGAATAAATGGGACCTCCTGAAACTGAGGAGCTTCTGTAAAGCAAAGGACACAGTCATTAAGACAAAAAGGCATCTAACTGAATGGGAGAAGATCTTCACCAGCCACACATCAGACAAATGTCTGATCTCCAAAATATATAAAGAACTCAAGAAACTAGGCAATAAAATTCTAAATAACTCAATTAAAAAATGGGGTAATGATCTGAACCAAGAATTCTCAACAGAAGAAGTTCGAATGGCCAAAAGATACTTAAGGTCATGTTCAACTTCCTTAGCAATTAGGGAAATGCAAATCAAAACAACTTTGAGATAACATCTTACACCTGTCAGAATGGCTAAAATAAAAAACACCATGGATAGCCTATGCTGGAGAGGATGTGGAGTAAGGGGAACACTCATCCATTGCTGGTGGGAATGCAAACTTGTGCAGTCACTTTGGAAATCAGTCTGGCAGTTCCTCAGGAAATTGGGAATCAACCTACCTCAGGATCCAGCAATACCACTCTTGGGAATATACCCAAGAGATGCCAAACCATACTACAAAAGCATTTGTTCAACTATGTTCACAGCAGCATTATTTGTAATAGCCAGAACCTGGAAATGACCTAGGTGCCCCTCAATGGAAGAACAGATAAAGAAAATGTAGAATATTTACACATTAGAATACTACTCAGCAGTAAAAAACAATGACATCTTGAATTTTGCATGCAAATGGATGGAAACAGAAAACACTATCCTTAGTTAGATAACCCACACCCAAAAGGATGAATATGGTATGTACTCACTCATTAGTGGACTCTAGCCATAAACAATGGACATTAAGCCTATAGTTCACAAGCCTGGAGAAGCCAAATACCAAGGTGAACCCCAAAAAAAACATATATAGATCCTCTGGAAATTGGAAGCAAACAATATAGCTGGGCAATGTTGGGAGCATGGGGGTGGGAGTAGGGATGGGGATGTAGTTAGGGGAGGCTGAGAGGGGGAAGGAGAAGGGAGAAGGGAAGGACTGGGGAGAGCTTGGGGGAGTGGGAGGGTGGAGATAGAGGAAGGGCAGATGTTGGAGCAGGGAAGAAGATATCTACATTAAGGGAGCCATTTTAGGGTTGGCAGGAAGGAGACTTGGCTCTAGGGGGGATCCCAGGTGTCCACGGGGATGCCCCCAGCTAGGTCCTTGGGCAGCAGAGGAGAGGGGGCCTGAACTGGCCTTGTCCCATAGTCACACTGATGAATATCTTGAATATCACCATAGAAATTTTGTCCTAATGATGGAGATAGAGGCAGAGACCCACACACACATCAGAGCAATGGACTGAGCTCCCAAGGACCAGTTGAAGAGCAGAAGGGGGAGAAGATGAGCAAGGAAGTCAGGACCATGAGGGGTTTGTCCACCCAATGAGACAGTGTGCCTGATCTCATTGGAACTCACCAAAGCCAGCTGGACTGGGACTTAACTAGTATATGATCAAACCGGACTCTCTGAATGTGGCTGCCAATGGGGCCAGACTGCGAAGCCATCGATAATGGCACTGGGACCTGTCTCTTCTGCATGTACTGGCTTTTTGGGACCCCAGTCTATTTGGATGCACATCTTAGGCCGGGATGGGGGGAGTGCCTTGGACTTCCCACAGGGCAGGGAACCCTGTGCTCTCTTAAGGATGGAAGGGGAGGGAGAAGGGTTACTGGGGGAGCAAGAGGAGAATGGGAGAAGGGGAGGAAGTGTCAATTTTTGAATGGAAAAATAAAAATTAAAATGAAATGTTTCTCATGTATACCTGTAGTTGAGTCTTGGATAGAGGTCTGAAAGCAGAGCATACTAGTGCTCACATCTCTGTGAGGAACCCATGCTTTCCTCAACCAAGTAAAATATTGATTATCTCAGGGTCTTTCTCAAGGAAACATTCCTGGTAAGAACCCCTAGAGTCTAGAGAGGTTGATAACCTTGGCTGTTTTACCCACCTTGCATCTACCTGTGTGCAAGGTGAAATCAAATGAAGCATTCTGATCTATTGCCATTATTCTACACCATTTGTGTCCTGAACTAAATGCTCAAACCCCAACATGGGAACACAATTCATAGTGATAGTAGACACAGACCACCCTCCTCTCTGTGTTCAGTGAAATGAACCTCACCCAGTTCACAGAGGTGACAATGAATCACTTACCATTAACTTGGAGGTACATGGTTGTTGTTGATATGACTTTTCCTCGTCTGTTATATGTTTCTAGGATATAGACTCCTGTGTCCTTGTGGTTGACATTTTCTATCAGCAGGGATCCATTGTGATATATTGTCTCTCTACCACTGTACAGAGGACCTGACCTACTTAAATTGTAGGATAGTGAATATGCTGCAATTCCTTCTGTCATATTTCTTAGAGCTTTGAACCAAGCTAAAGTTTTAGTATTATCTGGCAGATCATGCACAAGGAAAAGGACGTTTCCTCCTTCAACCACTCGGGTTGGCACTGACTCAGTAGTTATATGGGCAGCGGTGGACAGGTGCCAGGAGGTTAAAAGGGAAACTAAAAGAAAATTGAGAAAAATTAATATTAGACCGATGTGAGCATCACTCAGTATTGCTGTGTGAGTAGGGCTGTGCCCACCCTCCTTTGAGGACAAGAGCAACATGTGTTCCATTGACTCAGAGTATCTGAGTGTGTCAGTAACTCTCTTTAGAATTCTCTGCTCAGGTGTCTTCCTGGATTTCCTATATCCCTCCTCACAAAGAGTATTTGGTGTGGGGAGTATTGCCCCTCAGAACTCCTCCTCTGGAGTCTTCACATTCTGATATTTTGTCTCTTCCATGTGTAGCATTGAATATCCTACAACTTACTCTGTAGACAGGCTGGCCTTTAACCATCAAAGATTTCCTACTTTGCCTCCAAAGTGCTATCTATATTAAAAGGCTAAGCCACAGCTGCCTGGCAGATCCAGGAATTTTTAAGGACAGGATTTGTCTAAACTTTTTGGAAGGTTCAGTTCCTAGAAAAGACTCAGAAACAGGTGGATAAAGGAAAAAAGGAAGGATGGAAAGAAAAAAATGTGTCTTTCTCTTGATTTATCTTCATAGTTTCTAGATTTGGAGTTTGGGCAATAAATATATTCAAGTGTGAAATAAATGACTTTAGATTTATTTATGTAAATATATGTGTATTTTGTGAAGGCTGCTGTCTCCTTGTACACATATGAAAATGTTTGCCACAAATCTGTGTCAGGCACATGTTCCAGAGTGGGCATATGTGGATACATGAAACACCAATGAGGAGGCCAGAGTAGAGCAAAAAGAAGTCTGTTCTCTCTCTCTACAGTATGGCAACTGAGGATGGGTTTCAGATTGTCATATCTTCACACACTGAGACATCTCGCTAACCATGCCCTGCTTGATTTCTATTTGAAGAGCCATACTTTCATGGTTGGGAACAGTTGTCTTTAGAACATGAAGTCAATGAAATTCACTGTGAATATGGAGTACTCTAGGATTTTCTCTTAATATTACCACATCCTTTCCCCCTGAGAGTTTCAGACTTCTGAACCTCTGTCCTTCACTTTACCTTCAGTACCAAAACTGCAAACAGAAACCTTCGTTTCTCTGTCAAAATCCTGTCCTCTTTAGGAGACTCTATACTGCCTCTGAGTGCCCCTCCCCACACACTCAGGGAGTGGGTACCCTTACCTGTGAGCAGAAGGCCCTTCCAGGGGGTACACCCCTTGCAGAGAAGCACTGAGGACTCCTCCATCAAACTTCTTACTTGCTGTCTTCCCTCTGAGAAGAACAACATCATCTGCAACATAAAACACAGGCTCTGCTGTTCTTCCTCCTTATGGGCTAAGATTCTTCTCAGACAGAAGCACTTCTCAGAATCCAATGGGCTGGGAGTGGTGGGGTTTGAGTCAAAGGCACTGCTCAAGCCCTTCCACTCTCAGTGATGCCCTGCATCCCTCTCAACTTCTCTTATGTGTCTCCGCCAAACAACTCATTGAGCAACAATGCTGATAAGCATCCACATGCCCTCAGAGAACAATGGCTCATCTTAGGGCTGACACCTGCTGTGTCCTTGCCTTGGGTCTGTCAGCACCAAAGAGGGAGCCTCCATCATGTCTGTGTGTCCTTTATGACACAGAGACCAACCTTAGCATGCAATCAACCCTGTATTCTCAATGCTCTGGGAATGAAGTATTTACTTAATCCCTGCAGGAATGTGACAGAAATGTCTCTGAGAGCCGAAAAGCGATCAGCTGAGTAATGACTAGAGATGAAGATCAATCTTTTAACACCGATGTCACAAGTCAAATTAGTGATCCAGGAGAGAAGCCCAGTAGCAGTTGTGTGATGAGTTTTATGTGGTCAGTTTTGGAAAAGAGGTTACTTGTGTGTTCACAAAGTGACTGTGAGCTTCATCTTCCTATGGAGGGTTTCAAGACTACACTCTAACATTATGTTTTGGGTGTGCACATGTCCTCTCCGATATTCCTGAGTCACCTTTGCCCTTTCCTAGATGATTCCCAGGTGCTAATCTTCCCTTCCTCTTTGAGAGATGACAAAACAGGGGATAACTTCATGGTCCCCAAGGAGAGAGGTGTTCTCAGACAAAAAAAAGGGACCAAAAGGTCAGAAAAGAGTCTAGGGAGGGTGCTCAAGATTAGTAGGGAATGAAATGGAAAGCAGTATGCTCAGAGAAATAATTTTCAGAGCACTGAGCATATGCCAATCTATCGCCCCCTAAAGAGCACTAGAAGAACTGCAATCCCATGACTAGATCTATAGCAGGCATGATCAAGAAGACAAATATGAAATACACCTGATACATTCAGCATAGGTGGAATGCAAGGCCTGTCATCCTGATCACTGTGCTCTTCAGGACTCCTAATTCCTTCTACTGTATTATGGATCTAGACAGGGTTCCAGATATCTCCCGTGAAATCCTGGACTAAAGTTTGAAGTAGTGTGAATCCAGAGGTACTGTAGGAATTCCTTCAGCCAGTAGCCTTTAAGATACCAGTCCACTTGGGCATGGTCTCTTATACTATTAATTCCGATATAAAGCACATGCTTGTTCACTCTCCCAGCTTTTGGATTCAGTTCCTGTTCCCCGTTTGTGCAGAGGGCTGTGATCTGTGAGTCTACCCCTAAATAAATACTCTTTATTATATGCAATTCTGGGCTAGTGTAGAATTACATTGTAACTTCCATCATCATCTGGCACCCATGTGAATCCCAAATCTACACCTATGGAGATAGCCCAAAAAAGATCCAAAAGGTCCATAACTCAGAAGGGCTTCCACCTCTGCCTGCCTGGCTTGATTTCACCTACCAAATGGCTTTTTTTGCCAAACCCTGCCACAGCCACAGCAAAGCTACCATGTAGCAACTTGGCAATTTACCAGGATTGCGCATGCTTCCCCCCAACCTGCCACCTTTCCCTGCTGTGCAGCAGCTTGTGCAACTTCCAGTTTGTGTTCCCTGCTCATGAGTTCTGGGTTCCTTGTTCCATGTACAGAATTTATTTAATTGCTCTAAATTTGTCAAGCAAAGTATATTTGTCAATATTTAATCAGGCACCAACACACGAAACCAAAGTGGCTTAAACAGTTGCCACAGGCTGGCTCAGGGGAGCCCCTCAGACTATGGGAGAATCAGGGTCTTGGAACCAGGAAGGCATGAGTTCGGTGAATGACAGACAGACACAACACACAAGAGAGTGGTTGGAATCTGCTGCAATTTTACTGAATTCATATTTTCATTATATAGTAAAAGAACAAACCAGAAGGTCACGTATCATTAGTTGGTACAGTATGAAAGCTTCTTTTAGTCACGTCAGCGATGAGCAGGTGTTAGACATAACACGTCCTTAGAAGGGGAACTCTTGTCCTTGGGAACATAGACCTCAAACAAGTAGTTTCATTTTATCTAGGAATAGAAAGTTTCTGTCTCATAATTGCTATCATGGCCCTTTCTTTTTCTCACCCTTTCTTTATCTCCTCTAGTGACTCTCTGCATCTGCGGAAATATACTTTTTTGTACTTTCTTATGTAGCAAACACCATGGGGGCTGGGATCTAGCAAGTCTATTCATAAATGGTAGAGCTAAATAATTCTGCTTTTGTCCCTCATATATCACATACTTATGACTAACATCCTCATATCTTCCTGTGTATGGAATGGGGTCATCTGGTGACTCAGTTGTACTCCTGGGTGGTTCCCACCATATATCCCTTATCCTAAACTTTTACTATCCCTTGAGCCTTATGTGTTAGAATGCCCAATCTTGCAAGGGATTTTTTCCTAGTTTCTTTATTCCCAGAATGGGGGTTTTCTAACAACATCTGGATCTTAACCTATGGTTCCCCCCAAATCATCAGTCCTTTCTAGGAAAAGTTCCTGTTGCTGTAATTCATCCATAATGCCCCCTCCCATTGATTTCTTTTTGCTATCATCCAGAATTTGCACAAGGGCTTGAAACACTGGAGGCATCTTGAGCACTGTTTTAGTATCACATATCATAATTATCAACCCCAGGAACATCAAGGGGTTCTCTGGTAATAATATGCATTTGGCCAAGTACAGCAAAGAACATTATCAGGAAACAGGAAAGAATAGCAGAGACAGCTAACCATCTATGACAGCGGTGAGTACATAATCTTTCATTCGAGTTCATGACCTGAGCTGATTGCTAAAGAACCGCCGGAGGCCTATCCATGAATGGCACGAACCCCCCAGCCTGTGTCCTCCAGACCAGAGGCATTGTTGTCACACAGGTGACACTTCTGTGGGTGTTGCAAACAGTCACATGCCACCACTAGTCTTGTCTCCCTGCCACGTGGCTGCAACTGCAACATTTGCTGGTCAATAAAGATTACTACACCAACAACAATTTATTGAAATATAACAGCAGTAAGTAAATTAATAAATATGAAAATTATACAATGGCAGACAATATTATCATTCAGAAATTTAATAAACCTTGTTATTAAATTCTACAAGACTTATGTGATTTTCCTTACACATCCATTTATTTGATTTTGGAAATTAGTGTTGGTTTTCATATTATATCATTTAGAAAATAGTTTGATAACAGAGCCAAGAATGAGGCACTTTTAGAAATGATACAATCTTTACAGAATAATAATGAACAGCTAGTTGAAAAAGTTAATAATATTGAAAAGGTTAACATTAATTTGACAGACAAAATTCAACCAATGTCGAAGGGTTCTGAGACATTATCTGAAAGAATTTGTGCTTTTGAATTTAAAAATTGGAATCTGTTGAAAAGTTATGATAGATTAACAGATAAGGTATCTCTCCAGAAAGTCAATATGCAAGCGATCAAAATTATGTCCAATGATGAGATATTATCATTACTGGATAAATTTCATACCTTGGAATCATCAATGAGGGCATTACAATGGAGCTCTGGACAGGAGATTCAGACTTTATAAAAGGCAGTGGTAAAGAGATTTGAAAAGACTGAGGAAGTAATCTAAACTGATGAGCTGGGGAATAAAGTACAGGATTAAGTTGTATCAGTATGTGCCAGAGTCTGGAATGGACTTACTTAGAGTTTTAGCTGCCTATTCAGTAATGTCCTCTGAGAAGCCATCTGGCACATAATATCCTAAGGTAATCAAAGAATATACATGGAAACCTATATAGGTATGAGTGATCTAAAAAAAAAAAAAAAAAAAAAAAAAAAAAAAAAAAAAAAAAAAAAAAAAAAAAAAAAAAAAAAAAAAAAAAAAAAAAAAAAAAAAAAAAAAACTTAAGCAAGTGATAGTGTTTCATGGCCTGTGTTCACTATTTGTCAGGGAAATGGTAAAAATGTGGGCTTCAAGCAATAATGTTATTCCACATGATTGGCTTCAATTAATCTCAGTGGTCCTAGAAAACTGACCCCAGCTGCTAAGGAAATGCTATTGGCAAGAAGAGGCAAAAATTTTAGAACAACAGGGAAAAGCAAAAGGATTTGAGGTTTCTCAAGATAAAATTCTTAGCAAGGGCTAATAGTCTGATCCTCAGTACCAGGCTCAATATGATGAACTCACCTTGTCCTTTTATAGCACAGCAACTTCAAATGCTTGGAACAGGATTCAAAAAATAGGAAATAAAATTGAATCATATATAAGGGTTAAACAGAGCCAGAGAGAACACTTTTGTGACTTTTTTAAGGATTAGCTAAGGCTGTACAAGTAGGAGTAACAGACCCAGAATCAAGATATATATTTATTGAACCCCTGGCTTTTGAAAATGCCAACTTCAAATACAAAAAGATGCTTGGGTCTTTAAAGGTCAGATCAGTAGCAGTGGATGAATGAATCCTGAATACAATGAATATTGAGACATTTGAATATAATACTAAGACTTGGGTAGGAGAAGCAATTTTCAAAGGTATGAAGAGACTGCAAAATGCCAAACATTTTAATTGTGGTTGAATAGGATATCTGAAAAGAAATTGTAGACAAGTAATTCCTAGGAATAATGTGTTATCTGGGAGTGGCAATAATAGGTGGTATCAATCTTCTGGAATATGTAGGAGGTATGGCAAAGGCCAACATTGGACCAATGACTGTAGGACAACAAAAGACAGACAAGGAAACCTGATACTTTTGGGAAAATCCTTGGGAGGCCACTTGCAGTCACCCATGTCAAATATGGTCCAGTCATTCCCAGTCACTGTGGACATGTCTCACCAGGAAAATTTAAAAATTCAGTGCCTACTATAAAAAAACTATACTGTTTTGGATGATGGAATAGACATGGAGGATTAACCAAAACCTCCAGTAGAAAATAGGAAATATGTATTTTGGCAGACTTCTATAAATGATCAAAGACCAAAGCTAAGTGTTTGTATAACTAATATTATAATTGAGGTATTACTAGACATAGGTGAGGATATGAGCATCATTACTCCAGAATCACAGCATCGGAATTTGCCTCATCAAAATGCAGATGCTCAATTCAATGGAATAAGAATCCTTCTCAAGTAAAGCAAAGCACGAGAGCAAGGAAAGAGATATTTTGATTCAGGGAGCCATAATAGGACTAGCAAAAAACCTGGCACTAGAGAAATTCCCAATAATCTACAAGACTGATCCCAGCAATAGAGAAGACCCTAAGCAATAGAGAAAAGGGTATCCATACTGGCCTTGCCTTGTAGTCATATTGATGAGTATCTTAAATGTCACCATAGAACCTTTATCCAGAGACTGGTGGTAACAGAGGCAGGGACCTGCAGTGAAGCACTGGGAAGAGTTCCAAAAGTCCGGTTGAAGAGTGAGAGGAGTGAGAATATGAGCAAAGAGGTCAAGAACATGATGGGAAAATCCACCAAAAGAGTTTATCTGAGCTTATGGGAGTTCACCAACTCCAGCCAGACAGGGAAGGAACCAGCATAGGACCGCACTAGACCCTCTTAATGTGGGTGACAGTTGTATGGCTGGGGCAGACTGTGGGGCTACTGGCAGTGGCACCAGGGTTTATCCCTACTGCTTTTACTGGCTTTTTGGGAACCTATTATCTTTGGATGGATACCTTGCTCAGCCTAGATATAGTAGGGAGGGTCTTGGAACTTCCCCAAAGTAATGTGCCTTGCTCTCTTTGAGGAGTAGATGGGGGGTTTTGTGAGGGGGTAGGTGGAAGGAATGGGAGGAGGGGAGGGAGTGGGAACTGGGATAAGTATGTAAAATGAAAAAAGATAGTTTGCTTTCTTTTTTAAAAAACTAAACTAACCCCCCACAAAAGAATGCCTTACTGAGAAAATCTACCATACCATATGGCTAAACATAGATAAGGATTGTGAGTTGTAAGAGGTAGGATTATTTTAAGTTGTAAGATGTAGTTAATATTAAGTCTGAACTAAGAGGCCAAATAGTTTGTAGTTAATATAAGTCTTTGTGTGTATTTGGGACTGAATGGCTTCAGGACCAGGTGAGACAGAAATTTCTATCTACACTGATGTACATTTACCAAATGAAGTATTGCTCAGTTGTAAAAAGCAATGACATCATGAAGTTTACAGGTAAATAAATGGAATTAGAAAAAAAAATCATCCTGAGTGAGGTAACCCTGTCCCAGAAAGAAAAACATGGTATGTCCTCACTCATAAGTGGATAATAGATATAAAGCCAAGGATAATCTGGTCACAATCCACATCTCCAGAGAAACTAGGTAATAAGAAGGACCCAAAGAGGAACACATTGATCACCCTGGGAAGGGGAAATAGATGAGATCTTCTGGCCAAACTGGGGGTGGAGAGGCCATAAATGGGTGAGGATAGAGGATGAGAACATGAAGGAATGGGATGGTTGAGTTGGGAAGCAGATGGAGTAGAAGAGCCATAAAAAAGATACACAAAGGAATGAAATCAGGTAGATGGATATGTTCCTTTTTAAGGAATTTGGAAATTTAAAATATGTACACCACACCATTGATCTACCTCAAGACCCAGTAATACTACATTTGAGCATATATCCAAAGGATGCTGAAACATACTACAGAGACATTTGTTCAACTATGTTCATAAATGCATTATTTGTAATAGCCAGAGCCTGCAAAAAACCTAGATGCCCCTCAGCTGAAGAATGGATGAAGAAAATGCGGCACATTTACACAATGGAATACTACTTAGCAGGAAAAATAATCTTAAAATTTGCATGAAAATGGATAGAACCAGAAAAAAAACATCCTGAGTGAGATAACCCTGACCCAGAAAGATGAACATGGTATATACTCACTCATAGGTTGATACTAGCTGTAAAGAATAATGTGCCTATAGTCCATGACCCTAGAGAAGTTAAGTAACAAAGTAAACCCTCAGCAAAACATGTATAGATCTACCTGGAAAGTCAAAATAGACAAGATCACCTTACAAAATTGGGAGCTTGCAGGTTGGGGAAGAAGGGAAGGTGGAAGGGAAAGAGGAGGGTAAAAGTGGAGGAAGGGAGTAAGACATGAGGGAATGGGATAGTCAAGATGGAGGAAGGACAGGGGTGAGAGCAAGGAAAGAATATTTTGATTCAGTGAGCCATTATGGGGTTAGCAAAAACCTGCCACTAGAGTACTTCCCAGTAATCCACAAGGATTGCCCCAGCGAAGACCCTAAGCAATAGAGGAGAGGGTACCCATACTAGCCTTGTTCTGTAGTCAATGATGACTATCTTAAGTGTCAGCATAGAAACTTCATCCAGCAGCTGATGGAAACAGAGGCAGGGACCCACAGAGGAGCACTGGGCAGAGTTTCCAAAGTCCAAATGAAGAATGAGAGGAGTGAGAATATAAGCCAAGAGGTCAAGATCATGATGGGGACACCTACTGAAACAGTTTATCTGAGCTAATGGGAGTTTAGCAACTCCAGCCAGATAGGGAAGCAATCATCATAGGACCAAAATAGACCCTTTGAATGTAGGTGACAGTTGTATGGCTGGGTAGGCAGTAGCACCAGGATTTATCCCTACTGCTTGTACTGGCGTTTTGGATGGATACTTTGCTCAGTCTAGATATAGTAGGAAGGGCCTTGGACCTTCTTCAAATCAATGTACTTACCCTTTCTGAGGAGTGGATTGGGTGTGTGGTGAGGGATAGATGGAGGGAATGGTAGGAGGGGATGGGCGGGAACTAGAATTGGTATGTAAGTTGAAAAATAGTGTGTTTTCTTTTTTAAAAAAAAATTAAAATAAATTTTAAAAAAACAACCTTAAAAAATTGTTTAGGAGAGAGAGTAGAGTCCATTTCCCTTCTGGTACTGTGTTATCTGGTAGCACTGTAGGAAGTCAAGGCAGAAAACATGCTGCTTTCTGCCTGTTTCTCAGGGTCACACTCTGGCTCATACTTAGATTTCTTATATAATCATGGACCATCTCCCTAGGAATGATGCTGCCCACAGTGTAGTAGGCACTCCTGTATCAAATAAGACAATCAGGGGCTGAGAGATAGCTCAGAGGTTAAGAACGCTGACTGTTCTTCCAGAGGTCCTGAGTTCAATTCCCAGCAACCACATGGTGGGTCACAACCATCTATAATGAGATCTGGTATCTTCTTCTGGCCTGCATGGATACATGCAGACAGATGTTGTATACATAATTAATAAATAAATCTTAAAAAAAATAAGATAATCATTCACAGAAATTTACAGCCTGACTTGTCTTGGTTGATTGAGACTCTATTTTATTTATTTATTGTTTTTTGTTTCTTTCTTTATTATTTTTATATCCTGACCAGTTTCTCCTCCCTCCTCTCCTCTCAGTCCTTCTGCCCTATTTGCCCCCTTACCACTGATCAACCAGTTTTTTCTATGCCAATACATTATGGTTTTATTACTATAGCTCTATAGTAGAGCTTGAAAGCAGGGATGGTGATAGCTCCAAGAGTCCCTTTATTGTACAGGATTGTTTTGGTTATCTTGGGAATTTTTTTTCCATAAGAAGTTGAGTGTTGTTATTTAAAGGTCTATAAGATTTGTTTTAGAATTTTGATTGGAATTGCAATGAATCTGTAGATTGCTTTCATTAAGATGCCCATTTCATTATGTTTATCCCACCAACTCATGAGCATGGGAGATCTTTCTCTTATTTGATGTCCTCTCCAATTTCTTTCTTCAAAGACTTGAAGTTAGTTTCATAAAGGTTTTTCACTTGCTTGGCTTCTTAGTTAGGGTTTCTATTGCTGTGAAACAAAATCATCACCACGGCCACTCTAATAAAGAAACATGTTTAATTGGAGCACCTCACTAGCATGTTCAGAGGTTCAGTCCATTATCATCATGGTAGAGAGTATGATGACATACAGATAGACATGAGGCTTGAGAAGTAGCTGAAAGTCTTACACCTTTCAGGCAACAGTAAATGATTTGTCACAAAAGCAAACCTTGAGTAAAAAGCCCACCACCACAGTGACACACTTTTCAAACAAGGCCACACCTACTTCAAACAAGTTCCACTCCCTTTGGGGGCCATTTTGTTTCAAACAACGATACTGGGTTATTATTACATTAAGATATTTTTTATTATTAGTGGATATTCTGAAGGGTGTTTTAGCCCTGATTATTTTTCTTAGCCCATTTATCATTTATATACAGGAGAGCTACCAATTTTTAGTTACATTTTAATCAGCCACTTCACTGAAGGTATTCATCATTCCTAGAGGTAACCTGGTAAGAATCTTTGGTCTTGGTTATGTATACAATTATACCATCGGCAAATAGTGACACTTTGAGTTCTTCTTTTCTAATTTATATACACTTGAACCTCTTTAGTTGTCTTATTATCTAGCTAAAACTTCAAGTACTCTTTTGAATGGATATTGCAAGAGTGAACAACCTAGATTTGTCCTAGATTTTTGTGGAACTGCTTTGAGGTTTTCTCCATTTAATTTGATGCTGGCTATTGCTTTGCTGTATATTGTCTATATTATGCTTAGATATGTCCCTTGTACTCCTTTTCTTTACAAGAAATTTATCACGAAGGAGTGTTAGATATTTTCAAAGGATTTTTCACCTTCAAATGAGATGATCATGTGGATTTTTTTCTTTCAGTTTGTTTATATAGTGGGTAACCTTGACAGATTTTCATAAGTTGAACCATCCCACTTTCTTTTGGGTAAAAGTGACTAGATAATTTTGGATGATATTTTTGATGTGTCCTTGGAGTGGGTTTGTGACCGAGTATTTTTTTGCATCTATGTTACTGAAGGAAACTGGTCTGTAATTCTCTTTTGTTATTGAGGCTCTGTGTGTTTTGGGTGTCATGGTGACTGTGACCTCATGAGATGAATTTGGAAATGTTCCTTCTGTTTCTATTTTGTGAAATAATTTGGGGAGTATTGGTATTAACTCTTTTTTGAAAACCTGGTAGAATTCTGTGCTAAAATCATCTATAACTGGGCTTCTTTGGTTGCAAGACTTAATGATGGCTTCTATTTCCTTGTGGAGTACAGATCTATTTAACTTGTTCATCTGATCTTCATTTCAGGTGTGCTGTTCTGTTGCTAGTATGAAAACTCTCTAATTTATTCTTGAAGACACTTAGTGTGATGAACTTTCATCCTAGCACCACATTCATTGTATTCCATAACTTTGGATGTATTCTGCATTCATTTTTATTGAATTTTAGGAAATCTTTAATTTCTTTATTTTTTTCCTTGACTCAGTTGTAATTCCATGGAGAGTTCTTAGGTTCCATTAGTTTATATGCTTTCTATTGTTTCTGTTATTGCTTTAATCCATGGTGGTCTGATAAGATAGAGGGAATTATATCAGTTTTCTTGTGTCTATTGAGATTTGCTTTGGTGACAAAGTGTATGGCCAATTTTGGATAATGATACATGAGATCCTCAGAAAAAAAGTATATTCTTTTGTTTTGAGATGCTGAGAAAAGGGTATATTCTTTTGTGTTTGGGTAAACTGTTCTGTAAATATGTAAGGATAATTTTGGTCATACTATCTGTTAGTTTCTTTATTTCTGTTTATTTTCTGTCTGGACAACATGTTCATTGGTGAGAGTAGGGTATTTGTGTCTACCACAATTAGTGCATGGGGTTCAATGTGTAATATATATACTTTCAATGTTACTTTTACAAATGTGGATTTTCTTCCGTTTGGGGCAAAGAGGTTCAGAATTGAGATATTGTCTTGGTGGGTTTGTTCTTTAATGAATATGAAATGTCCTTTTCCATTTTTTGATTAATTTTGATTTGAAGCCTATTTTTGTTACATATTAGGATAGCTACACTAGCTTGCTTCTTAGGTGGTTTGATTGGAAAATCTTTTTCCAACTATTTTCTCGGGACTAGTAGTGAGTCTCTGTTGAGGTTGGAGGCTCATCCTCAGGAATTTAGCTTTACCTTTGGTGTAGCAGGTCTTTGTTCTTCTTAATGGTGTAGCTTGCAAATCTTTTGCTTGATGTGGCCTGTGTCTCAGAAACGGAAGTCAGCCAGAAACAGGGACAGGGCCTGACAGCAGTACAGTTGATGAAATGGTACAGCTGACTGTGTGGGATCAGTCTTTGGGGACAAACTCTAGGAAGTGTTGCATTTCAGCAGGCAGGCAGATAACTCATGTGTTTTTCTTAATAGTGTGGCCTGTGCCTCAAGATTCCTTTTCCCTCTAAGGTGATTTTGGGCACTCTCAGGGTGACAGTTAATGCTAATTAGGAAACTCTTTCAAAGTCTTAAATCATCATCCTCCATAGGAAGATTTCATAGAAAATTCCCCATTATCCAAGTGTGTGTTCCTCTTTCCTTGCCATGGTCATCATGTGTGCTGGTGTCAAACCAGAGCCAGGGTACAACTATAAACATCTACCTTGAGTGTCACTTTTTCAACTTCCCAGATACTGATTTCAGGGACACTGTGATCTCCACCCACAAACATTGTGAAGAGTTAATGAAACAGCAGCATAAACCATAAGTTTCATCCTGACACAGGACAGGCCTCCCAGGCACATTCATCACCTGACTCTTCTGGCTCCACAGGAATCAGAGCAGAAGTCAATAACCAGCTGAGAAGAGACAGGATCTAGACACTTGGGATAAAGGAACATGAGCATGACTCAAAGTTCTGGGTGTTCCTTCTGGATCATAGAGATTATGATAGTAAGTGGGGGAGGAGAATGCATGAGTTAATAACAAAAGAAAAATATATTTGACCTTAAATAAAGCCTCTCTACCGGGAAAGTTTCTTTCTCCTTGAAGAACCCACCAGTTCACATTACAATATCAGTCTAAGGTGAGGTAAGAGAAATCAGAGATACAAGGAAAGGAGGAAGAACCATAACTGGAATCTCATAACTGGAAGACAATTAGGATTTGTTTATGACTACGACAGAAGCTTGGTTAGTTTCTGTGCCTGTCCATAAAACCAAGTCTTCACCCATAGCTCAATGCTGTCATTTCAGGAATCCACTTCCCAAGACCTGTAGTTTTTTTCACTTTGGTCCTATGGACACCAATGCTGAGTTCTCAACAAGGGAGATATAGGATCCTCAAGTATTATTAATGATGTTGAGGATAAAGAGCTCTTGGCAGGATATCTGTGCTTCTCCACTGATAAACCAAGAACACTGTGCTTGTGAATGAGAGACAATATAGCAGAAAAGTCTGAGGATTGACCCTGGATATGAATGATTATCTGAGAGGGCTATGATCAGACCATCTGAACAACATGGAGCAAACTAAATAAAGCCACATGTGATGCTTGCAAAGAAATAGGAAAATCCATGAGTATAGCAGGCTCTAGTATCTGTTTTATTGCCTTAATTGAGCAGGTCCTAACCAGAGCTGGGTTGAATTTATAGAAGAGTACTCATGTTGTATATACAAGTCATTGATTCATCACTGGTAAAACACACAAAAATCCTCACTAGACTCTCATGTGTGCACTGAGCCTAAGTCTGAGATGCCCCTGTCTTCATCACTCTAAGCCTATCTAGAAAAGATGTCCTCCTGTGCCAATTATTTCTCAAATCTATGCCTAGGTGCTTGTGCTTGGGCTAAAGCACTATTCCCTGATCAACAAAGGTATCTCTGTGTTGGGCCTGTGTCAATACCCAATAGTTGCTGAGTGTCCCAGCTCTAGTTCTCTGTATGTAGGCAGTTATAGTGATGAGGAACCTTCAGGATGAATGGGTCAACTTTGATGGCAGTCACTCATTTCCAGACTACACCTTCAAAGGGTCCTTTATCATTTGTGACACAGAATAAATGACAGTCCAATTGCCCTCTCACAGTTTCTGCCTGTTATCTTTTGAGAGGCTTTGGTTGTTTATTCCCCACAGGTAGGTTTTATTCTGACACTTGTGTACATGTTCTAAGGCTACCATCCTCAACCTCCATGGGGTTAGAAATTTTGCTTGTGATTGTGGCTTGAGTATCAGTTCTATGCAGACAATAGATAGAAAATGGCCCTCTGTGGGAGCTCTGACACTTGGAAAAGGCCTCTTTCAATCAGTATTGATCTTTATAACATCCATCTCCAATCCTTGACTTAGAGAACTAAGCAGAAAATCACTCACAGTCATTTGCTGAATGACCTCAGTACTCAGAGATAGTAGGCCTACTTTGCTATGTGGGAGAAACTGTCTTTGCCATATGTGAGCTGAGCTATAGAGTTTCATGATACAGACTTAGGATCTGAATTAATATGCCCATTTTCTCTACTGGACTTCACTAAACCACTGCCTGACTTGCAACAAAGAGTGCTGTGTCCCTCCTGGTGTACTTATATCCAGTGCTGGGCCTGGACTAGTGCCCTCCAAGGCAATGATGCTCAAGAAAGTCCTACAAATAGGACACAATAAGGCTCCTTACTTAAATTCATTGTGAAGAACCCACAAAGAGTTCTCAGGACTTGTGTGTACAGAAATCTCACACATGAGATCAGGAGTGGGCTTGTCATTCAACCAAATGGCATGAATGGATCAGAACATGGACCAATCTTAACAAAGTGTTTGGTGGTGATTAAAATGAAGTATGGTCCTCAAATTCAAAGGATGAGTCACAGAATGATCTAGGAGAGGGAAGATTATGGGTTAAAGATGAGTTGGAAAGAGAACACTTATCTTGACTTGTGATAGTTTGTTTTGCAGTATTATGACCCATAGCAAGGAATTTTATGAAATGCAGGTAATGTATTCTTCCTTCCTTCTTTCTTTACTTCCTTCTTTTCTTTTTTCTTCCTTCCTTCCTTTCTTCCTTCCTTCCTTTTCATGCATATGGTTATTTTTACTGCATGTATATCTGTGAACCACAAGTATACCTGGTCCACATCAGCCAGAATAGGGCATTGGATACCCTGACATTGGAATTACAGATTGGTTATGAGATATCCTCAGTGCTGAAAACAGGACTTGTGTCTGCTAGAAGAGTTATTAACCACTGAGTCATCTCTCAAGAACTGACAGGAAAATGTTTTCAGAGGCAGATCTGACTGGTAAAACGTAGTGAGCAAGAACTTGCTATAATTATGGCTGGACAGGACAGGTGTTGTTTAGATCTGGATTTGAAATTTACTGCTCTAATGTTTTCCATATGTGCCTACTGTTCTTAACATATAAAATCTAAGCCCAATCCCCCAAATTATTGCTTCTCTAAAGAGTAGTATAATGAGGTATAATGACAGGCAGATACTAAAGTTGCTTGAAATCAGTGATTCCTTAAACAGAGAGAGCTGTGCATTAGGTGAAGGATCTTTTGGAAGCACTTTCCTTTGCCTTTCTAGAATAGTGATAGCAGAATACAAGAAAACATATGATTTACTGTCCTGTAATTGGGCTATGGAATCCTGCAATTTGGCAGAAATTGTCCAGAGGTGGGTAGTTTAGTTCTAGAGTCAATACTAACTTTCCACTTGTTTAACTTCACAGAGCAGACATCTCAAGCTGCCAATGGCCAAGATAAGTATCTCTGAAAAACAGCTTTTCCTGCTGCACGTACACCTGAGAAGGCCTGGAGAGTAAAGACACTGAATATGTGTTTGAACACACAGAGAGCTTGTCTGTCACCCTCGGTCTGAGACAGATGTACACATTGCCTCTTTGTCTCTTTGGTAATGAATGTTGCCATGGTGATAAGGTAACCTCACATATAAACATGACCCTGACACTGGGACAGGACAGCTCTTCAGATCAGCACCATCTGTTACTACTTGCCTACAGAGAAGAATTTGCTAGACTTAATCCCTGAGGAAATGGAGCCATCAGGAGGACCTATATCATATGTCCCTCCCTTAGGGCTCCCTGACTTTCCTGTAAAGTCTCATAAGCCCATTAGAACAATTTCCTAAGGGCCTGACTACTGGAACAGCTGGGCTTTCCATGCTGATACTCAGAAAAAAGATGCCCAAATAATTAGTGGATGCCTAGGGATTGAATGGAGTACCCTTCAGCTATAGTTAAGTAACCTTGTCAAATCTCTTCACGTAGGTGCTGGGAACTAAATTCAGGTCTTCTGGAAGAGTAGTCTGTGGTATTAAACACTGAGCCATCTCTCTAGCCATCCTCTCTCATTCTCTTCCTTTTTCTTTTTGAAGTTCTAGTCAACCCCTGAATTCACATTCTACCTAACTAAATGCCTGTCTGCCTTCTGGTGCATTGCAACTAGGGCATTGGGAGGACAGAATGTTCCTGTTGTTTTAGGATGCTCCAGTGCCTGGGAAAGGCTCACACACATGTGGATAAATGAGTGAATGGCTGAATGAATGATGATAAAATTGCATGGATTTGAAGGAATCTCATGTTGGTAATGAGAAAATAGGTAAATGCCATAGTTTGACTATTAATTACAGTTACTTATGAATTTTAGGTATCTGCATGAGAGAGAAAGAATATGTGTTTACTCACATATACATCAGTGTATGGGTGAGAAAATGCTATTGGACATATATAGAGTTTAGATGACATGAGAAAGTTGGTTCTCTACTTCTACCAAGTTGTGTCTGTGGATTTAAACCAGCATGACAGCCTTGGCAGTAAGTGTGTTTACCCAATGAGCTATGGCATAGTTGAGAATATCAGTCTTCAGGAAAAAATTCCAGTGATAGTAAACTTTAAGAAGAAAACAATCTGGATCCCCCTCCTCTTACTATTTCCAGTTCACCAAAGGCTTCCTGCTGCTGAAACTCTGTCCCCTCTGCCCTCTCTCTTTTGGTTATAAGAGCAAACACCTAGTCCCCTCTCCAACTTCTGTCTTAGAAGATTCTAGCCATACCCGAGTTCACATCCACTATCTAGTCATTGTCTCTGCAACTTTGTGTTAGGACACAGGTTTGCAACTTCAGCCCAGGTTCCCACAGCCTTAGTCAGGTCACATGTCCTACAACTCATTGTAGGACAGAGAATGTACTAGCTGTCTTTGCTATGACCTGACTACTCTCAGTTTACAGCACCTGAGTCCTCCATGATCCTTGTCACATACACTCCACTGAATTAAACATATGGTATGAAACTTACCTCTGCCCCATAAGGTTATAGAAGATATGAACCTTCCCTTGTGCCAGAAATCTGGAGATGACTGTTAAATGTTGACACCCAGAAATGGAGAGTGCTCACAAAAGAAGCTTCTTGGCCTCCCTCCATGATCAGTCTCATGGCTGCTATTTCTTGTTCTCTTACTCTCCCTATCTCTCTCTTATTTTCACTCCTTTTAAAAGCTTTTAAGATTTTTTCAGTATTTTGTACATGCTTATTGTATTTACACCACTTTCTTTTATATTCATTTTGCATACTAAAAACCATTTCCCTCTTTCCCTCCACCCACTTCCCTCATTTCCCCAACCAACCCCATCCACTCTTCAGAAAGAGCAAGGCTTCCCACGGGAAGTCATCAAGGCCTGGCATATTTAGATGAGGCAAGACCAAAACCCTCCCTCCACATCAAGCCTGAGCAAGGACTCATGACATATGGAATGGGCATCAAAAAGCAAGCTGATACACCAGGGATAGATATTGGGCCCACTTCCAGGAGTCCCACAAACAGCCCAGGATATAAAACTGCCACACTGTAGGCCCATATTTCTACATGGTGTGGCAGCCAGGCTCTCAGGCCATAGTTAGTACTTGAAGTCAACACATACCCTTCCAGACAGGCTGCCACTACCCTAACAAAAGGTCAGGATGCTGTTTTGCTCTTTCTCTGTAATGTGGAGGATGCCTGAATAGAGATGCTAATTCAAGCCTACATGACTAAGCTAGCATGCTG
>PVIU01018537.1:0-10535 GCA_004026605.1 Ondatra zibethicus
AAGGAAATGTTCAACATCCTTAGTCATCAGAGAAATGCAAATCAAAACAACTCTGAGATTCCATCTTACACCTGTAAGAATGGCCAAGATCAAAAACACTGATGACAACTTATGCTGGAGAGGCTGTGGAGAAAAGGGAACACTTCTGCGTTGCTGGTGGGAATGCAAGCTGGTACAACCCCTATGGATGTCAGTGTGGCAATTTCTCAGAAAATTAGGAAACAACCTTCCTCAAGACCCAGCAATACCACTTTTGGGTATATATCCAAAAGATGTTCAATCTTGCCACAAGGACATGTTCTCAGCTATGTTCATAGCAGCTTTGTTTGTCATAGCCAGAAACTGGAAACAACCTAAATGCCCCTCGATCGAAGAATGGATAAAAAAAAAGTGGTACATTTACACAATGGAGTACTACATAGCAGAAAAAAATAACGACAGCTTAAATTTTGCAGGAAAATGGATGGAGCTAGAAAGCATTATTTTGAGTGAGGTAACCCAGACACAGAAAGACAATTATCACATGTACTCACTCATAGGTGTCTTTTAAACATAAAGCAAAGAAAGCCAGCCTACAAACCACAATCCCAGAGAATTTAGACAACAATGCGGACACTAAGAGAGATTTACATAGATATAATCTACATGGGAAGTAGAAAGTATAAAAAGACAAGATCTCCTGAGTAAATTGGGAGCATGGGGACCTTGGGGGAGGAATGGAGGGGGGAGGAGGAGGCAGGAAGGGGAGCAGAGAAAAATGTAGAGCTCAATAAATATCATGAAAAAAAAAAACCAGCTAAGGAATTGGATATGATTAAAAATCTGTAACAAAAAGTTAACTTAAAATGTGTAACTCCTAATTGGAACTGTTCTGGAAACCAACACGTGGTTTGCCACCATCCTGATTAAGTATAGTCTTGTGGGCAGTCACCATTTTGACTAAGGATGGAAAAGAAGAAGGTCATAAGGCTTCACAGACATCTTGATTAAAGGTGAACCACATGGAATAGACCTACCTAGAAGACAATGGGTCTCCAAGACAATTTGGATTAGGATAGATGTCTGTATGATAATTCCTGTCCTGTCCTAAAATCGAGGTTTATGAAAGACAGGATTTAAAACAAGGCTGGTTTAATGAGGTATTTGTTATGCCCAAATCCGAGACGTCCCTGGGGGCAGGGGAGCTATGAGGAAGTTCTTTACTTCCAACCATTATCACCTGCCAGAGTAGAACTAGGCCATGGATAAATCTAATAAGAGGCCTGAGTCTCAGTAGTTTACCCTGAGGCAATACCTGGTTGCAGAAAGAACCACAAACTGAGATTACCTAGCACCACCCAAAAGCAGACCATCCAATAGAAATGTCTAACATTCCAACTGCTGTAGATAGGACCACTTGCCAGTACACACTCACCAGGACACCCCTAGACAAACGTCAGCCAATCAAGAGTCTTAAATCTCAAAAACCCCTCACCCTCACCTTTGCTACTATAAAAACCTAATTCTAACTGAGCTGGGGGCTCTCCGTTTATTCCAATATGTTGGACATGCGGAGAGACCGCGTTTGCAAACTTGATTAAAATAAAGGCTCTTTGCTTTTACATACGGGACTCGGTTTCCTTGTTGGCTTTTGTGGGGACTTCACAGATTGAGGCATAACAGTATTAAAGCTGCTCCTCCATGCATTCATGTACAGGGATGTATCTTCCTGGCAGCCAGATTTTGTAACGTAAGAGTAAACCCCTTGGTATTGATTTTAGAGACGCTGAATTGTTTACACTGTTGAAACTGCCTGGACTATAACTCACTCTGTAGAACAGGCTGGCCTTTCACTTCGGAGAGCTGGACTTAAAGATGTGGGCCAGCGGGCTGGAGAGATGGCTCAGTGGTTAAGAGCATTGCCTGCTCTTCCAGAGGTCCTGAGTTCAATTACCGGCAACCACATGGTGGCTCACAACCATCTGTAATGAGGTCTGGTGCCCTCTTCTGGTCTGCAGACATAATACACACAGACAGAATATTGTATACATAATAAATAAATAAATATTTAAAAAAAAAAGATGTGGGCCAGCAAGCCCAGTGAGACCCCGTCTTTAATAAATAAATAAATAAACACCAAAAGATAAGCCCAACAACTTGAAACAAAGGTCTTCTTGGCTTTTTATGGGCAGGCATTCTGCTGATGGACTGACTCAACTAGTTCCAGGCCTGATCAGGACAGGTTAAGAAATGGTTGTGGGCCAATCAACCACCCGATCTTTCTTCAAACTGACCAATTAAAACTTTTCTGAGACTAAAAAACCTAGGCTCTCAAGAAGAGACTGGATTTTCCAGTCTTCTGAGTCCTCCCCTCTTCTTTGTAGAGGACCTTTTTTTTTCTGTGTATCTGCTGTATTTGTGTATTCCCTCACTTCCAATAAACACCCTTCAACTACTGATTCCCTCTGTTGTTGTCTGCGCGTCTGAGATCTCTTGACTGCCACCTGTTGCCCTTGAGATTTTTAATTATTTAGCTGGCTGCAAAAGTAAAGCCAATCAAGACCCCTAATCTGTCACACAGGTGTATGGAGGTCAGAGTTCAACTTTGGTTTTCATGCCTCAAGAGCTACATATCTTGGGGTTTTTTTGGTTTGTTTGTTTGAGGCTCAGTATCCCACTGGGACCTGGGACTTGACATCTTTGGGTTAGTCTGGGCCAGCAAGCCCCAGAGATCTTTATACTTTGCCTCCCTAGTGCTGGGATTTTACACTCAAACACCCCTTCACCTAGCATTTTACGTGGGTTCTCATGCTTGGATAGCAAGCCCTTTACAGATTGAGCCATCTTCCCAGCCCCTGGGTAATTTTTATGTAGAAATATTTAATATTGATTTATTCCAGATTGAATTTCAAAGAGAAATTTGCCTTGGTTTCAGATTCTAAAAATTAATTTTTATATTTATATTTTATTTTATGTATGTTTTGCCTGTATGTCTGTGTAGCACCTGTATGCCTGGTACCCTTGAAGGCCTGTAGAGGGCACCAGATCCCCTGGAACTGGAGTTAACAGATGACTGGTACCCAAATTAGGATCACAACTTGTACCCCAAGTCAGGTCCAGCCAACCATCCTCAATAAGCCAATTAAGAGTTCAACTTAAAAGTGGAATGTGGAAAAATGTAACTCCTGATCATCCCAGTGGGGCCTCCAACTGTAACGCCTGCGTTACTCTCTCGGCACAATTCGCGCGCCACTGTACTGTACGCGAGCCGGGCAAGGGCCTGGAGATTGAAAGAACACACAAGAGACCTGGGTCATTCAAAAGGAGATTAGCCGAAGAAGGCCGTTTATTCAGGCTTAGGAAAAACCTTAAAAACCTAGCTGCTCGCCAGGCAGGCAGGGAAACCGCCACACCCAAGATGGACTAAACAAAGCCCTATAGCTAACCTATATTATAGCCCTATAGCTAACCACCAGGCGGGGCAGAGGGAACACAAGAACAAACAGGATGTTTTCCTCTGGATGAAACCCGGGAGCAGGGGTAGACCCATGGGTCCTACAGAAAAAGGTGATTTATTCCATGTGGCACATAGCAAAAAGGGACAAACATATCTGGAACGGCCATTGCCTGCCTGCCTCTACACCAGAGTTAGCACCCTGTGACTAAGAGACAAAACCTTTTGGAATCTATTAACTTAGCAAACCATTAGCTTCCACCAACCCAGAAACTCAGAAAGCATGGTGGCTCTGTAGAAAGCTTCCCCTGCCTCGCTGTACCTCCGTTCCTGACATAACTCGCTTTGATTCGTGACTTTCTTTGCTCTATAAAACCAGACAAACTTCATTAAACTGCTTCCAGGTTGAAACTTGGAGTAACCTAAATGTGTTCCCAGGTCATGGTCACTAACAATGACGTCGGAATAAACTATCTCTTGTTCCCTTCGAGATGAGAGCTGTGGCTTTTGCTACAGTATCATCCTGTCAGGAGACCCATCACTGTCTGGGCTTCAGTATCATCCTGTCAGGAGACCCATCACTGTCTGGGCTTCGGTATCATCCCGTCAGGAGACCCATCACTGTCTGGGCTTCGGTATCATCCCGTCAGGTGGTCTAACAAGTTGCTGGCACTCTGTAACATCTCATTCCGGGAGACAAGCTCCTCCTCTGGCTGGTGCCTGTCCCTTCTCCCAGCATGAGGTTCCTGGGGAAATTTCCATTTCTTTGGGGACCATTGTTTCAACAATTTGACAGAATGAGAGACACAGGTGTCTCTTTAGAAGATCTTCATTTCTGCCAGGCCTGGTACACCGTGAGCCGCCATGCAAGTGCTGGGAACCCAGGTCATCTGGAAGAGTAACCAGTGCTCTTGACCACTGAGCCATGTCTCCATGCCCTGGATGTGAAGTTCCCTCTTTGTTTTGGGATGTGTGTGTGTGTGTGTGTGTGTGTGTTACATCTGGATATTATACACCATCTAAACACCAATTCAGATTTGTAACACAAGGTGCTTAGTCACTGGAAGCCATGGACCAAGCCCCTGATTCTGGGCCATAGCATTTACTCTGACCCTCCTTTTTCAGCATTACAACCCAAGAGAAAACTGAGCTGGGGATGCCCCATGGCTTGCTTCAGGCCAAGTTTCCTTCGGAGATTGCGTGTATATTACAGGTTTCCAAGGCAAAACTGATGTCTACCCTGTTCTCATTGTGGATATTCGGTGACGCCTGGCAGTGGTGCCAGTCGGCTGGCTGTTTGTCAGTCCTTCACTTCACAAGCCCCCAGTCACCTCCCCCTCCTCAATCCTCCAGGGATAGCAAGGCTTTAGCACAGAAGCCTGTCTTCCTCCTCCCAGAGTTCAAGTCGGAGATTCTCCTCCAGATTCGTCTCCCATCCACCCGCCCTGTATCCCAGCTGTAACCACCCTGCCTACCTTCTCAGCGACTGCTGCTCCACCCAAGAGACTTCCCCTAAGCACAGATTTAGTTGCCACCCCACAGTGTTCCAGTCCCTGGAGCCTCATGTGTTTTCCCTGCCCCTGAGGCTGTTCTATAGTCCCATCCACCTTGCCAAAGCTTCCAAGTTACTCACGGCCAGCCCAACCAGTAGCTGCAACAGGCTTCCAGCTACCTAGTCTCTTGGTTTGGATATCCCACTCCCACCCCTCACCTCCATCCCCGCAGCCCAAATACAGTAAAATCAAGAGTGTTGGTGGTACCTGCTCTGGTGCAAGCTTCACCCCAGTCCCTGGCACCCATATACCCAAAATCTCTGGAATGGTCGGTTGAAGTTCCACTCCAAGTCCCCTCCCCCATCTCTCTGCAAATCCTGCCACCTCTCAGAAAGCCCGCCAAATGACTACCCCTCCCCCAGAGATGCTCAAGACCTCTTCCACAGGATATTTAAACTGTCTCCCAGAAAACAGACACGTGGTTTCTCGGTCTCTATTTTCCATCTCTTCTCTGGGGGTCTGCAAAATCGTCAGGGAGAGTATTACCCATTAAACCTGGGCTTTTTCTAATTCGATTTGATTTGGTCTGATTTGGAGTGCGTCGGGAGAGAGGTTTATTGGGGTGCAGAAACTTTAGTCCCCACCTAGCCTGGTCTATTTGAACCAGCTCTCCTCACACTACTCCCACTTCTGACTTATCACAAACTTCATCTTCCTTGGAGTGGTCCTCCGTGTTGTTAGCTGGTACAGACACGCCAAATAGCATTCTGGAAATACTGCCTGTATAAACAAACTTTGGGGGGGAGATCATTTTGAATTAGAATATATTCTTGATTTACTTGTTACTCTGCGGTCACGACTCTACCTAAATCCTTTTTCGCCTCCCTCTTCAGATTCTCCTTTGCTCTTTCCACAATACAATCATCTCTCCCCACAGCACATCAATGTTAACTCGGCATTAAGTACCGGCCCTAAGCAGAAAGAAATTTTTCCAGGTACGGTCTGCAGCAGGCGAAAGGATTCCTTCCCTCTGTTTGCCAAGAATGCCTGGAACTCCAGGGCGCAGGTAGCAACCTCCAGCCCCGCCCCAGCGCACCAAGCCCCCGCACGCCCGGCTAGGACGAAGCGGAAGTACCAAGACCCGCCCTCCGTATAAGACCGCCCTTACTGGCATGGATGGGCAGAGGCCTGATCCAATGGGACGGCAAAGCCAGTCTCTTTCGTCCTATGGGCTGCGACAACACAGAACGTAAGGATTTTCCGAATCCTCGCACGCCTCTCTCTCGGGCCGGACTGTGCTACCGCGGAGAGGACCATCTGGGCAGGTAAGCGTGTTCCGAGGCTTGGCGCGCCCGTGGGTGCCGAAGAAGGGTGTCGCTGTACACAGGCAGAGGCCGGGGAAGGCCAGGCTAAGGGCAGGAGGAATGAGCAAGTGATACACGGTCGGAGTGGGCGTGGGCCCAGGCCTGACGGGTCCTGCGTGGTCCCCAGGGTCACCTGCAGCGTCCGGTCTACCGGCCCAGGCCGTAGCCTTCATTGAGATTCGGGCGGTGGTGGAGCACCGGCCCAGTAGTACTTTTTGGTATCAAATTTTGGAAGAGGTTCTTATTTTGGTTGTTGTTGTTTTGTGTTGCTTTATTTTTATGTGTGTGGGTATTTGGCTTGCGTGTGTGTGCGCGCACGCACGCGCTGCAAGCATGCCTGGTGTCCCTGGAGGCCCAAAGAAGTCAGACCGATCCCATGGAACTGGAGTTACAGATGGTGTAAGCCGCCATGCACGATGCTGGGAATCAAATTTAGGTCCTTAGTGCTCTTAACCACGGAGCCAGGTCTACACACACACACACACACACACCATTTTAAAGAGGCTTTTTTTTTATTAGTATGTGTGTGGGTGTGTGCACTTACATGTCTGTTGAGAATCAAATTTAGATCCTCAGTGCTCTTCACCATGGAGCCAGGTCTACACACACGCACACACACATTTTTTAATTTTTTTTTTATTTTTTTGGTTTTTCGAGACAGGGTTTCTTTGTGGCTTTTGGAGCCTGTTCTGGAACTAGCTCTTGTAGACCAGTTTGGCCTCGAACTCACAGAGATTCGCCTGCCTCTGCCTCCCGAGTGCTGGGATTAAAGGCGTGCGCCACCACCACCCGGCTACACACACCTTTTTAAAGAGGCTTTTTTTTTTTAAATTAATATGTTTGTGGGTCTGTGCACTGTGGAAAATGGAAGAGACCAAATGTGTTAGACTGCTGACGCTGCATGTAGTTGGAGACTGAGTTCCTATGTGTGCGCTGAGTATGGAACCAGAGTTTTCTGAAGAGCAGCAAGCGCTCTTAACTGCCGAGCCACCTCTCCAACCCTAGTGGTATCATTTTCAGACATAGAAAGAGAGGTGAAGGAGTGAGTGGCTTGTGTGAGGTTTTGTACAGGTTGGCATATGAAAGGGTTGGTAAGCCCTGGTGCGGACCAGCCTCCATCCCCAGCACGCCAAGTTGTGCGTTAGTAAGAAAGGCAGTCTTTCCACACCGTTTCTTCAGAATCCGGGTGCATTTGTGGTCTCCATAGCAACCTTGAGGCACACAAGATCCCTCCACTTTGGAGATCCACAGACACAGTCTTGTGTGTGGAGCAGGACAGGAAGGGAGGGGGGATAATAAATCAACTTCCTGGAAAAGTCAAAAACCCCACCGTCTGGAAATCGAGTTGTAAATAACAGTGGAAATTGAGGTGCTGTCCTATGGGCGATTGCGCCCAGAGGTGTCGGGGACCCCCTCCTACACCTTTAATGCGTCTTTGTCAGTTAGCTATTGTTAGTTCTGTAAGCCTCCGTTTCCATGTGTAAAGTGGGGTTTAATTTTATTATTGTTGTGGAATGTTTTTGTGCGTGTGGAGGTGGTTCTCCTTCTGTGGATTTTGGGGATGGACTTTATAAGGATAGGGGTATGTGTGAGTGGATGCTGACCTGAAAGGCCAGAAGGCTGTGTTGGATCATTTGGAACTGAGTTACAGGAGGTTTGAACTCAGATCTTCTGCAAGCGCTCTTAACGGCAGAGTCATCTCTCCAGCCCTTTATTTTATTTTTTTTACACTGGACAGAACTCCTAATGAGCCCTCTGCTTTTTCCCACTTCCCTCCTGGTTCATGGTCCACACTGTTGAGGGTGGAAACCTTAATGAAGGGGCCATTTTATGCTGGGTTCTACAACCAGTGGCATTAGCATTTTGCGTCTTACTATGTGCTAGGAATCAGAGTCTTACTGAATTTTCCTGATTAGTTATTTCTTACCTTATTCATTTGATTTTTGTGTGTATAGGTGAGTGTGGTTGTGGGGAAGTTAGAGGACAACCTGAGGTGTCCTTTGTCACCTTCTTGACACAGGCTCTCCTGTTCCCTCTTAGTTCATTGGGCTAGCTGACCTTGGGGCTTATGAGGCGTTTCCTGCCTCCATCTCCCATTTTTTTCTTTTCTTTTTTTTTTTTAAATTTTTTTTTCTATTTTCTTTCAAATCCATCTCCCATTTTACAGTAGGAGAGAAACTTTGTTCTAGGGATTCCAACCCATATGAGTGGCAAGTGCTTACCCTCCTATCTTCCCTATCTTCCTATCACTGAGTAGCAGAGCGTGCTGTTATATAGTACATTTCCAAGGCTGTACAGCCACTGTTACTATGAAATCCCCAAGTATTTTTGTCATTATCCCCAAACCCTAGGTCCTCCTCCATGTGTTGGGGTAAAGTATAGTTCCAGGACCCCCCCAACTAAGGTGTCCCCCAAGTGCTCAGGGTTTGTTCCCCACCCATACACGCTGTTGCTCTCATAGTGCTCCCAGCTGCAGGCTCTGGGATCTGCTATTTAGCCAGTGCTTGCCGCTGTGTACAGAGCCACAGTAAAGCCAAGCGTTTTGCTAGGACCTACATACAACATGGGCAATACTGAGGCCAGGCCTAGAAGGTCCTGGAGGAGAGGAAAGGCCAAATGTGGGGTGTTGGATCCTCAAACCACACACAAAGCCTTAGCTCTTCACATGTGGGAAACTGCCTGACAACAGGGAAAAACCCAACCTCTCAAAGAATGAAACAAGTAGACCTTACCAAGACCCAGTTGTAAAGCAGGGCTTGAGAAACTGTTGGGGGGAGGCCACTAGTTAGTTCCCGGCTTAGCCCCGAAATAATCACACAGAAACTGTATTAATTAAATCACTGTTTAGTCCATTAGCTCTTGCTTCTTATTGGCTAACTCTTAAATATTAATTTAACCCATTTTAGTAGTCTGTGTATCATCACATGGCTGTGGCTTACTGGGTAAATTTCCCAGTGTCTGTCTCTGGTGGCTCCATGGCTTTTCCCTGACTCTGCCCTCTTTCTCCTAGCATTCAGTTTAGTTTTCCCCACCTAGCTTTGTTCTACCCTATCGGGGCTCAAGACAGTTACTTTATTAATCAATGGTATTCACAGCATATGGAGGGGAATCCCACATCAAGAAACTGCAAACAAACTGGATTTGCTGGGCTTCTGGACCATCCACAAGGAAAGGTTGGGAACCTAAGGAGTTGAACCTTTGAAAGCATTGTAAAAATAAAATGAGATGGCCTGAGCAGGTCCCCAGATTATAAAGAACACACTGGCTGTTCACCTGGTGGTAGTCAGCCTGTACCCCAGCATCTCTGGAGTCCCAGGGGGCCTCCTGATCCCTGCCTGGCTCTGAGTCTGGACTGGGCAGGTACCTACCTGGCAACTAAGACTCAGCAGCTGGTGAAACTTGGATGTAGGGTGGGGTAATTTCAAGCACACTTGTTTCCCCCATTTCCATTTTTATCTCAAGATGACTTAGACTCTAGATTCTTAAATTGCATAGCTTCACAGTAGCTTGTTATCTCAAAATGCAATGCTACTGAAAGCAGCATTAATTAAAGGAAACGCTGAAGAATGGAAATAATGGATTATAAATTACTGTGCTTCCGGGCATTTAAATACCCTCCATAGTCATGTGTGATCTTTTCATCATTTAAGATTATGGACTTTGATACGGACACTAAGAGAGACCTACATAGATATAATCTACGTGGGAAGTAGAAAGTATAAAAAGACAAGATCTGAATAATTTGGGAGCATGGGGACCTTGGGGGAGGGTTGAGGGAGGGAGGGGAGCAGAGAGAAATAAAAAAATTTAATTAATAAAAAAATTAAAAAAAAAAGATTATGGACTTTGAGCTGAGCTGTGGTGGCGCGCGCCTTTAATCCCAGCACTCGGAAGGCAGAGGCAGGCGGATCTCTGAGTTTGAGGCCAGCCTGGTCTTCAAGAGCTAGTTCCAGGACAGGCACCAAAAACTAGAGAAACCCTGTCTTGAAAAACAAACAAACAAACAAAAAAAGAGATTATGGACTTCAAGCCAGGTGCAATGATGCACATCTGTAAACACAGCTATGGGGGGGGCTGATGCAGGAAGAATCATGTTTGATGCTAGTGTAGAGAACCCCCTCCCAAAAGATTGACGATTTCAAACTATATGATGTTTAATTGGTCATGCTGTCATAGGTAGTTTGGGGGTTTGTTTGTTTGTTTGTTTTTTGGTTTGGTTTTGGTTTTTCATGCCATGCTGTCATA
>PVIU01018537.1:10635-38892 GCA_004026605.1 Ondatra zibethicus
GTGTGTGTGTGTGTGTGTGTGTGTGTGTGTGTGTGTGTGTGTGTGTGTGTGTGTGTGTGTGCGTGTGCGCGCGCGCGTGCGTGTGTGTGTTCGTTGTGTTCGTTGTGTTCGTTCCAAGGGGTGTGGAGAGGAACTGAAGCTAAAGGAACAGATTTGAAAGCCATTTAACATGGTAGCACAGACTGAGTCAGATGTGGCTCCAAAGCCATATACACAGTGAGGCTTCACAAAGAGGTAATTTTGCCTGATGTAATGTGAAAAACAGCACGGATCATGAGGCCTAAATTAGTCTTCCCAACCAAGGGCAAGTGGTGGATCACAACTGTCTGATAATTCCAGTCCCGTGGACTCTGACTCCCTCTGGCCTCCTGGCCAATAAGCATGCATGCACAGGTACACCCATACACATAAAACAGGAATAAAGTGAAATAGGTGAAAACATGTTCAGTGAAAAAAAAAAAAGCAGATACAGAAGGGCATGTATGTTTAGGATAGTTTGTATATGAAATCTTTAGAAGAGGCAAATGGGGTGGTTTTTTTAGGCTTCCTAGTAAAGTATTTTGTTGTGAATAGTTGCTAGTCAACTCAAATGCATTTAATTCATAAAGGAGCTGACTTTTATATTTGCAAGAATAAGAATGACTATGCAGGCCCAGGAGGTGGCTCGGTAGGTAAAAGTGCTTGCTGGACAAGCCTGCAGCCTGCAAGCCTATGTACCCAAGTTCCACCCTCTGAACCTAGTAGAAAGAGGGAACTAACTCCCAAAAGTCTTCTGACCTTGTATGCTGTGGCACACGTGCACCCATATCCACACATGTAATAAATCTTTAAGAAAAGACGATACGCTTTCCCTAACCAAGTGTCAACTTAGTAAACTAACTCTGTAGAATTCTAAATGTCTGTTTCACATCTATGTCTTCCCTTTTTTAAACCTACCTTCAAAATAGAAGGGCCTTATATGTTAGCATTCTGGCCCTCCCCCAAGTTTGCTTCCCACCCTTTCATGTTTTTCAGCTAGTCTCTTCTGAAGCCCAGGTTGGCTTCTTGAGATCAGTTGTCCCAAATCAGGCTTTTGAGCTCCGCTTCTCCGTCTTTGGTCTCCTGGCTCCTGATACCACTAGTTACTAACTTCCTAGCCCTAGGTCCTTTGCAACCCACCTGTCTCGTGAAGTTCCCCTCCTGACTCTACTCGAGTGCTGTCTTTCTAGTTTGTGAGAGTTTGCCTTGTTGCAATGGCCTTGGCCTCTCTTGTTCCTTTCCTGATCCGTCATCAAGCCTGGAGCCCTCCTCAGCCTGACCTCCCTGCCTCTCCAGCCTCTTGTACTCTTGTAGGCAGTTCCTTGTACTTGGCTCTGAATGGACCAAACTGCCCACAGGCTCCTCACGTGTCCCCTCCCCCCTGTCCTGTAGCCTGTCCACACAGGGATGTCACTCCTTGCTCTCCTGCTAGGATGTGAGTGGTGTCATGAGGCGGGGGTCACAGCTCTGCCCACTTCCCAGTGCCACGCTCAGTGCCTGGTGCACATCGCTTGTTCTGTAAATATAAAGCACTAAGGGAAGCTGGGCTGTGGTGGCACACGCCTTTAATCCCAACACTCGGGAGGCAGCGGCAGGTGGATCTCTGTTAGTTCGAGGCCAGCCTGGTCTACAAGAGCTAGTTCCAACAGTTAAGGCTACAGAGAAACCCTGTGTCAAAGACACAAACAAACAAAAACCCACTAAGGGATACATCCAGCAGAGGGAAACTACCCGGGGTTTGGAGTGAAGCAGGGCTAGAGAGATATCTTAGTGGTTAAAGCGCTGGCTTTAATTTCCAGAGGACCCAGTTTTGATTCCTAGCACCCACATGGTGGCTCATAATTGTAACTGTTCCAGAGCCCTCTTCCTGGCCTCCTTGGGTACCAGACACACAAGTGATACCCAAACATAGATACGGACAAAACACCCATACACATTTTGTATTGAATATCTCATAAGTGAAGGGAGCTAGAGGTAAAACTCAACAGTAAGAACCAGGACCCTGGATTCAGTCCCAAGCACCACAGAATAAAGAGTAAATAAACTGGGCGGTGGTGGCACACGCCTTTAATTCCAGCACTTGGGAGCCAGAGGCAGGCGGATCTCTGAGTTTGAGGCCAGCCTGGGCTACAGGAGCTAGTTCCAGGACAGGCTCCAAAGCTACAGAGGAACCCTGTCTCCAAAAACAAAAACAAAAATGGAAAAGAGTACCTAGCTACAGGTTTTGTTATTGTTTTGGGTTTTGGTTTTGTTGTTGTTGTTGTTGTTGTTTTGGTTTGGTTTTTGCTCAGCAGTAATTTGCATGTAGCCAACTAGGTCAGTAGGTGCTAAGAATAGAAAAAAAACATTAGATCTCTTGCCTAGCATGCTCAAGGCCCTGAGGTCTCCAGCACTGTAGCTAAACAAAAAAGGAATTCACATCCCATGAGACAGGAATATATAAGCAAAGTTTAAAATGGACAAATAAATGCAGCTATAAAGCACAGTACGGATCTTGAAAGTGAACTTGCATTTCGGGAACACATACTTTTCATCCTTGAACATGAGCTTGGTTTTTGTTTGTTTTCCATTTTTGTTTATTTTGGTAAGGGGGTGCTTTTTGTTTTTGAGGGTCTTGGTAGCTCAGGCTGACCTCAGTTTCCCTGTATAACCCAAACGATAGATAACCTTCAGCATTCGACCCTCCTGCTTACCTTGCCATGGTGGGGATGACAAGAGTACCTACCACCAGGCCTAAGTTTTCTTTTTATTTTATGTGTATGGGCGTTCTGCCTGCATGTATGTGTACTGTGTGCGGGAGGTGCTGGAAGAAAGCCTTGGCGTGCATGTGGTAGTCAGAGGACAACTTGGAGTTGATTGTACCATTGGGTCCTGCTTCAATCTCCTCATATTTGGTGAGGAGCACCCTTAGCACCCATTTGAGCAATTCACCAGCCCTCAGCTTTTTCTTTAATTCTGTGTATGTGAGTGTGGGTGCCCTCCGGAGCCAGAAGAAACCTTGGATCCTCTGGAGTTGGAGTTAACAAGTGGTTATGAGCCACCTGATGTCGGTGCTGGAACCGAACTTAAGTCCTGCAAGAGCAATGCATGCTCTCATAACTGCTAGGTTCTTTCAAGTGTCTCACTCATTGGGCAGCCTTAGGCTAGCCTTAACTCAGTGACCTCACTGCCTCTACCTTCCAAGTGCAGGCTTTTGGCCATTCAAAGCCAAGTGCAGGAGTGGGGACTAATTGAGACTCCCCAGCTTTGACCCTAAGGATCATTAGTTGCTAATGCAAGAGCATTTTTGCAGAATGGGGAAATAAAGACATTGAATTTGCATGTAGATCACTCTTCCAGAACTAGACATGTGTGATGTCTCCAAAGAAGAATGACATCTAGGTGAGGAGGGCGTTTTGGAAAGGCGAAAGCTGTTTCTTTCTTCAAGACGAGTAAGAATTCACACAGAGCCGAGCATTTGGTGGCACAGGCTCTGAGTTCGAAGCCAATCTGACCATTCTACAGAGCAAGTTCCAGGACTGCCAAGGCTACACAGAGAAACCCTATCTGGGGTCGTGGGGAAGGGGGGGAGAACGAAAAAGAATTTACACGAGTGTTTGTGGAGAAGATGTGGAAAGAGTTAAGGTGTTCACATCTGATCACGTCTGTCACTGGTAGGAAGGGGTACTGGGAAAGTGCTAGAGGTGGACTTTTTAGGGAAGGCTTGTGTGGCAGCCCCACCAGTGACCATCATGAGCATGGTGGAGCCAGGAGTGGGAGAGCACACAGCTGGGGTGTCTGATGTTCTGCATTTCTCTTACAGGAGCAGAGATGGGCAGAAGCATCTGGCAGAGCAGGAGAAGACGTGAGCGAAGCCGCCAGCAGGGTGGCCCTGGTGAGAGGCAAGTGTACAGGTCGGGAGCCAGTTTTGCGCAGTGCTGCTCTGCTGTCCAGTACAATGCTCGCCTCTCAGAGTGAGTCAGCAGTGAAGCCAGTAGACTCAAAAGCTTGCGTGTTGCCATCAGCCCACTGCTCTGGGGAGTGAGCGCACAGCCATGCTCTGTTTCTTTGGAGACGTGGAAGGGGCAAAAAACCTTTCTGGGAATATTATCTAGTGTGAGTCCTGGAAAAGGATTTTGTTTTGTTTTTTGAGACAGCTGTAGCTGTTTTTCTCTGTAGCTTTGGAGCCTGTCCTGGAACTAGCTCTCGTAGACCAGGCTGGTCTCGAACTCACAGAGATCTACCTGCCTCTGCCTCCCAAGTGCTGGGATTAAGGGCGTGCGCCACCACCGCCTGGCTGGAAAAGGATTTATAAAATGTGTAGTTAACATGCATGTTGCTTATATAGATGTATTAGTTTATAGCATATTTACATAATATATGCAAATCTTTTTGTGGACTACAAGGTTTTTGGTTTTTTGGGGTGTGTGTGTCTGTCTGTCTGTGTGTCTGTATAGCTCTGACAGCCCTGAACCTCGCTTTGTAGACCAGACTGTCCTTGAACTCATAGCGCATGCACCGCCCCCCCACCTCTGGCGTACTGAATCTTCTATATACAAACATACAGAGAAGAGAGCAGTGACTGCTGTGTGCCCGTTCATCTTAGACTATAGTTAAAGTCCCCGTGTAACATTTTCCACATTTCTTATCCTGCATGAAGGAGGTACAAACATCCTTGTCTCAGAACAAGAGCCCCCTATCCCCACCCAGCCTTGGGTGAGGGCTCCCAGGACTTCTGACAGTAGGAAGTCTTGAAAGCCCCTGGGTTCACAGGTTGCTCCCTCTTTACAGCACACATGCCAGTTACAAATTCTTCCACATGTTAGTCCCTCTTGTGTGTGTATACGTGTACACGCGTGCGTGTGTTTGCATGTCATGGCATACACGTGAAGGTGAGGGGACAACTTGGGGAATCAGTTCTTTCTTCACCATTGTGAGTGAGTCCCAGGGATCTAAAAGGGCTCTGTCCCGTAAGCCACCCTGGCTTAACTGTATAAAAACCCTTAATAAGCTGCCTGGCCCTTGGAACCCTCAGCACACAGTGGATCTCACTGGGTGTAAATTTTGAATTTGGCCCATACTATAGAAAGATCAGCACTACACCCAATGTTAGTATGTTTTGTTAGGAGAGCCATGGGTACTTTTTGGGCCCCAGGCACCCCACAAACCAAATTAGGTAGCAAGATTGATCTATGAGAGTCCCAGCCCAGTTTCAGCAGAGTGGCTTGGAAACCTGCTGGGCACAGCCACCTTCTGGGCTCTGTGGGGAAAAATGGAGCAGCAGTCCTTGGATGAGAAAGACTAACATTTGCATGACACATAATCCATCTTCCTGCTGATCACAGATGGGCTGCTCGGAAAGCTCTGGGCAGAAGAAGGAGAGAACATAATTTTTCCTACATCTGTGCACAGCGTCCGTATTGATAGAACACAGGCTGTTTTTTGCTTCCATCAGCCCAGCTTTGCAAACTTCCTTTTATTGTGTGTGGAGAGAGGGATTCTCTCAGGACTCTCACCCTACATTTCAACCTGTAATTGCCACAGAGACCACTAGTGGCTTCACAAATTCAGTGTGTTAGCTACACCTCCATCCTGATGTTATGGAGGAAATTACCTCTGTTCCCAGAATCCCAGTTTCTCCATCCGTAAGGTTGTCTAGCCAAAGATACAATTTAAACTCTTCTGCTGCTGAAGCCAATAGGAATGAAACTCCTCTGGCTTTGTAAGTGCTGCTGAAGATAGATAGCCCAGCTGGTAGCATTCTTATTGGCCAAGATTTCTGATTTTCTTTTCATCCTGGAAAATTCCGAAAGACCTCACAACATGCAAAATGCCCAAGTGAGCCGGGCGGTGGTGCACGTCTTTAGTCCTAGCACTCAGGAGGCAGAGGCAGGAGGATCTCTGTGAGTTCGAGGCCAGCCTGGTCTACAAGAGCTAGTTCCAGGACAGGCTCCAAAGAAACACAGAAACCCTGTCTCAATCCCCCCCTCAAAAAAAAAATGCCCAAGTGAGCAGAGAAGGAATTCCTTTGACAGGTGTCATAAGAAGAAAGGGAGAGTCTGGCCCTTGTTTTAGTGTGTTTGCAGTAGGTATCCATGCTCTCCCAAATAATCATAAAGGTCAGGTGAAGGCCACAGACCTGCTCAAATAGAACCTACAGTCAGAATGACTGAGAACTGGACTAGGGGATGGGCTCGTTTGATTCCCTGAGCCCCATGTTTAAAGCCAGGTGTGGCATCATGTGCTTGCGCTCCCCATCCAAGGAAGGCAGAGGCAGACATCCCTGGGCTCACCAGCGAGCCCCATCTATTTTGTCAGTTCCAGGCCAATGAGAGATCCTGTCTCAAAAAGATGGATAGCACCAAAAGGACTGACACACAAGACTGTCCTTTGGCCTTCCTAAGAACACACACTCATATTGTCACAACTGTATGCCAACAGGGACATCGCAGGGACATCATCGCAGAGCCCACAAGATTCTGGCCACCATGATGCTGAGGCCCCATCAACCTCATCCAGCAGAGCTGAAGAGTCGTCTGCACCAGGTAAGCAGTTTATCTGGAGGACAGATAAAACCTCATCCTACCTCAAACCAGGCAGTGAGTCTTTCCTGACAGCCCTTCCTCAGCCAGGGCTTGGATGTGTCTCTTCACTTGTTGGGGGGTCGGGAGTCCATTCTTGGCTTGCGGGAATTCTAAAAGCCAATCAGTCTGCTGAAGGAAGGCACCAGGCGTGGGGGACGCTTCTGGGGCAGACGGCCTCCACAGCACAGAACTCAGTAACTAGCTGTGACTCCCTCAACCAGCGGAACACACACAGACTTTGTTATTGGGTGGGCCAGTGTTTTCATTGAGTCAGTTGATTTCTTTTTCTTAAAGAACTTCCAGGCTTTTATTTTGACCCTGAAAAGAACCGCTACTTCCGTTTACTCCCTGGTCATAACAACTGCAACCCCCTCACGAAGGAGGGCATCTGGCACAAGGAAATGGAGAGCAGGAGGCTGCAGCTGCTGCACCAAGAGGACAAGCAGAGGAAGGTGGGCTCTCAACCTTGGTGCCCCAGCGCCTGTCCTCCGACAGCACCCACCTGCTACCGAACGCAGGTTGTCAACCAGACACCCTGTGACACTCCGCAGGGGTCTATCAGTGTGCTGTCAGATACTCCCTGGCATGAAAATGATGAGGAAACCCCATTTACTACTCCTTTTTCTTTCTTTCCTTATTTTTTATTGTTTTTATTGAACTATTTATTTTTCTCCCCTCCCTTCTACCCTCTTCCATAATCCCCACGCTCCCAATTTCTCAGGAGATCTTGTCTTTTTCTACTTACCATGTAGAGTAGATCCATGTATGTCTCTCTTAGGGTCCTCTTTGTTGCCCTGCTCCTTTTTCTGTTTGCTGACATAGACCATGGCATCTGGCCTTGCTCTACACATTAGCCTGTTGCCTATCAGTGAACCTAGACAGGTGTGGCGCAAACTCTCCAACACAACCCACAGGGCTTTTTCTTTCCTTTCTTTCCTTCTTTCTTTCTTTCTTTCTTTCTTTCTTTCTTTCTTTATTTATTTATTTATTTATTTATTTATTTATTATCTTGGTTTTTTTTTTGAGACAGGGTTTCGCTGTAGTTTTAGAGCCTGTCCTGGAACTAGCTCTTGTAGACCAGGCTGGCCTCGAACTCACAGAGATCTGCCTGCCTCTGCCTCCCCAGTGCTGGGATTAAAGGCTGCGCCACCACCGCCTGGCGGCTTGGTTTTTCTTCCTCCCAATGAGAGGAGACTTTTGAGGGAATACCATCAAATTTTACTCCCCGAATTTCTGTCCATTTAATACCTGTTTCCTCACTGTGTCCTGTGGAACTAAATACCCCTGTTACCCAAACCACAGCACAGATAATCTTCAGTGACTTTTTGTTTCTGTTTTCTGGGCAAGGTCTCATAACCCAAACTGGTCTTGAAAGTACTATGTGTCCAGGGATGATTTTGAACTGGTGTCCAGGATCCAGCTCCCCAATGCTAGAACTTCAGGTCTGCGTCACCATGGCTGCCTTCACTGAATCTTCCTTTTTTTTTTTTTCCCAATAAACTCAGAAAATTACCAGAATGGGATTTAATGCATCCTCCATCCTACGAAAAAACCAGCTGGGTCTTCTCAACATAACCAGTTATTGCCGGTAAGACAATGCCTTATTTTGACTTGAATGTTCTCTCCTGTCCTTATTTCTGTAGCCCACAAATCTAGTCAAACAAGACCTTGTGCTACTCTGTGAGAAGTCTTCGTGGCTGAGGTCTTCAGTTCATTGGCTACTTTCTACATCTTTTTGGTTCTTCAAGACAAGGTTTCTCTATGTAGCCCTGGCTGTCCTGGAACTAACTCTGTAGACCAAACTGGCCTCGAACTCACAGAAATCCCCCTGCCTCTCTGCCTCTCAAGTACTGGGATTAAAGGCATGCACTGTTACTGCCTGCCTCCTTTTTATTTAAGCCTGGTGACACATACCTTTAATCCCAGAACTCAGGATACAGATCCCCTGGGACTGGAGTTACAAACAGTTGTGAGTTGCTGGAAATTGAACCCGAGCAATCTCTCTCCAGCCCCTCTGGGCTTGATCTCAGCCCTAACCCTGGTTTTATGGATCATACAAACCCTCCCTCTTCAACCAACTCTGCCTTCTACATCTTTTATTTTATTTATTTATTTATTTGGGTTTTTTGAAACAGGGTTTCTCTGTCGCTTTTGGAGCCTGACCTGGAACTAGCTCTTGTAGACCAGGCTGGCCTCGAACTCACAGAGATCCACCTGCCTCTGCCTCCTGAGTACTAGGATTAAAGGCGTGCGCCACCACTGCCCGGCTGCCTTCTACATCTCTCTGTCTCTCTTTCTCTTTCTTTCTTTCTTTCTTTCTTTCTTTCTTTCTTTCTTTCTTTCTTTCTTTCTTTCTTTCTTTCTAAGATTTATTTATTTATTATGTATACAACATTCCTTCTATGTGTGTCTGCAGGCCAGAAGAGGGCACCAGATCTCATTATAGATGGCTGTGAGCCACCATGTGGTTGCTGGGAATTGAACTCAGGACCTTTGGAAGAGCAGACAGTGCTCTTAACCACTGAGCCGTCTCTCCAGCTCTGAGTAACTGCTTCTCTCCTCAGCAAGGGGTGGAGACTTCATTCCATATATGGTGACACATATGGCATTGAGTGTGTGCACCAGCCTCATCAGAATGCTTGTGATGGCAGGCCAGCAATGTAGCTTAGTGTAGAGCAGTGCTGACCCACATGTCTGATTCAACACCCAGCATTTCCAAAACCTGTATCTTTGTGGTGGCTGCCATAGCTCTAACTAGATGTGGTAAGATAAGTTGATAAAGCCTTCCCATTTTCTAAAGAGGGAATTGAAGTTCAGAGTGGAGAGACTTGCTCCAGATAAAAATAGAAACAGCCCCTGATCCTAACCCCACATGCTTCTACCTCTCCATGTCTGTTAGGGAGACCAGTGCCCGCCTCAGGGAAGGCCAGCCGTGCAGGGGCACCACTCAGCCTCCTGAGGGAAGAGAGTCTATGCACAAACAGCTCCTCTGCTTGAACTGGAGAGGAAACTATGCTATGGAAGAGGAAAGGGGCGGGGGGGGGGTGGCTGCACACCTGGGCTCTTGTAATTCACCCTGCGCTCCTCAGCAGCTTGTTCGTCTCTCAGGCACAGTCTCATCATCCTAAGAGAATCTGTACTCGGTGACAGAGCAGATCCCTCCAGAGTCTAACTAACTTTTGGGGAAGGGTTACTCAGTTATTTAGCATTCTGTGTGAGAACTGATGTGGAGATGATTGTGGGAAAAGGCAGAGTCCAGGTGTTTGCCTTTTTTATCAGTTGTTGAGACATGACCTTGCTATGTTGCCTCCCTAGACTGGCCTTGAAATTCTGCACTCAAATCATCTTCCTAACCCCTGAGTTTGAGCCCAGCCTGATCTATAGAGCAAGTTTCAGGACATCCAGGGCTGCACAGAGAAACCCTGTCTCAAAAAAAAAAAAAAAAAAAATTCTTAGGCTGGAGAGATGGCTCAGTGGGTTAAAAGCATTGGCTGCTTTTCCAGAGGTCCTGAGTTCAATTTCCAGCAACCACATGGTGGCTAACAGCCATCTGTAATGGGATCTGATGCCCTGTTCTGGCCTGCAGAACATATACATAAAATAAAAAATCTTTTTTTTCCCCAGCTAAATGTTTTAAAATAAAAAAAACAAAAAATCTTAAAAAAAAAGAAAAAAGTCATCTTCCCTCGGAGGTGCATCTACAGAAGTACACCCCAGCATCAGACTGAGGTGTCTGGCTGTGGTGTTCATGCCCTCCCTGCATTTCTGTTTCCCTCTTCAGTTTATCCCATGAGCTGCGGGTGAGCTGCATGGAGAGGAAAAAGGTAGAGATTCAGAGCTCAGATCCTTCTGCTCTGGCAAGTGACCGGTTTAACTTCATCCTGGTAAGTGACACATGTCTGTGTGTGCTCAGGTGTGGCTGCCACTCCTGCCTGGCTCATTGTGTGTGTTCACTAATCCTGGCTAACAGGGGGTGTGTGTGTGTGTGTGCGCGCGCGCGCGCATCCTACTCACTCTTTAGTCCTTTCCTGTGACATAAAGCCTGGGTCTAGCCACATGCTAAGAACAGAGGGTCTTTTTTCTTCCTGGTTGTGGTGTGTGCAGCTGAAAAGGTGCACAGTGTGGGCAGGATCCAAGTGCCAGCAGCTGCAGCACAGTGGGTTTCTTTGCTCAGGGCCCCTGACCATAGTGGCAGGGCCCTCTGTATACACCTCCATCACATCGATTGTAGGAAGTGGAAGGTCTCTGTATTTACTGAGACCTGGGCTGGATGGAAATTAAGACCAACTACTAGAGTCTGAGGACAGTGAAACATTGTCAGGGAGCCAGATCCTGCACATGAAGGATCCTCCCCTTTCTGTGGCCTCCTGAGTGCATGCCTTGCCAGGAAGACCACATCCTTCCTGGAGAGCAAGGGGAAGCCTGGGAAAGTGAGGCTAGGCCATGGAAGTAGTGACCTGCTAGCGCAATGGGAGACCGAGGCCTCAGAGTGACCCTTGAGGCTGAGTTGAGACCTTGACAGCAGAGCCTACCCATGAAAGGAGTACTAGGGTCAGGCCCCGATTCTCCACTGCTGCAGCCCTTCTAATGGCACTGTGATTCGAATCCATAGATACCTGGCTGCAGTAGGTCCCTGCGTGCCCCTCCCTGGCACCAGTGTGCAGTCTTCTGGCGCGGGTGCCTTTGGTAGAGCCGTCTCCCTGTCACCCAGCATCACGTTCAACTGTTTGGCTTATGGCCAGAGGGCTGGGAAGGCAGTTTCCCACATTTGACTCTCCGCTAGTAGGTTCATCCAGGCGTGTTAACTCTTCAAGCTTGCAGGGTACGGGGAATTTCACCTATGTGTGTGTGCGTTCATGCATGCATGTATACCTGTGCACACAAGCACATGGTTATATATTTTTAAAAAGAGATAAATATGGAGATTTTAGTTTGAAATAACAGTGTTGTGTTTTGTTTGGAGCTCTATTGGCGGGGGAGTTTGGGGGCTTTTTGGGACAAGGGAACTATGTGCCCCAGGCTGGCCTCAAACTCAGTTCTCCTGCCTTAGCTTCCTAAGTGTTGGTATTACAGGCACTGTGTTGTATTTTTAAATAGAGCAGGATCTATCTCACTATGTAGCTGAGAGGTTCGTGATAGAACTCGACAGTTCTCCATGGCTTTCATGGTGGGATGTTTAAGATCCTCTCAGGCTCAGTTCTGAGGTGCTCGCTAAGTACACCAGACTTCCTGGCCACACGCTCTCTTTACCATCTTCATCCATGCATCAGAAATGGCAGGGCAGACTCTGGGCTTTGCTCGAAATCACTTAAGTTAGGTCCCTGCCATATTCCCTCATGAAGAGGAGCTTAGGCAGCCGCATGGCTCAGCCTTGGAGATCACTTACAGCCTGTTTCCCTCCAGGCAGATACTAGCAGTGACCGCCTCTTCACAGTGAATGATGTCAAAATTGGAGGCTCCAAGTATGGCATCATCAACCTGCAGGGTCTGAAGGCCCCCACATTCAAGGTGCACATGCATGAGAACCTGTACTTCACCAACAGGAAGGTAGGTCCTGCTGCTCCAGCCTTGCAGCTTGCTTGCCTTTGGGCCTAGGGCCCTGCTGTAATTGCCTACATTCAGAGAGGGAAAGGAGCTTTATGAAGAATGCAGGAAGAGCTGTCTCACCTTTCTGAGGGACAAATGGCTTGTTAGTGCCTGAGCGCCCATAGGAAAAGGAAAGCCCAGAGCATCTTCAGTTGGGAGAGACATTTAGTTGAGGTGGATGGGGTGTGTGCCTTCACTGGCCATCAGGGTGTTCTTTTCTAAAGGATCAGACGTGGAGGGGTGTGGTCCCTGCAATGTGGGCTATAGTGATCACAGCCTGGACGGAGTCCTCCTGGGCATCACACATGTCAGGTGCTCTCTGAGCAATAGCAACTTTTAAACTGCATCCAAGAGGCTGTGACTTCCTGTTCAACAGGGACATGAGCCACAAAGTTGAAAACGACTTGGGGAGCCGGGTAGCAGCTAGAATCTCAGGGCTGAGACTGGAGGGTTGCCGTTTGCTTGCAGTTAGCCTAAGCTACACAGTGAGCCTAACTAGATTTTCTTTCCTGTCTCAGAGGAGGCAGAGAAAGGAACGAAAGAAAGAAACCCCTGCTGGGTGAAGCAGGACACAGCACACCTTTGGTTAAGAGTAAACTCATCTCCTGGCCCTGTAAATTAGATTAGAAAATGCAGGTCTGGCTTGGGGGTGGGGTGTGTCAGATACCTTAGCATGGGACCCATGCTGGTGTGCAAGGGCTGAAGAAGCCTGAAGTTTGCTTGCTTCCTGTATCTCAAGTCCCAACATGTCTGAACAGGGAGTCCCACTATCCTCAGGGTGTTTCTTCTAGCCTATTTTAAGAGCTAAACCTGAAAAAAGAAGTAACATGTCAAGCTCTCTAATGCTAGAACCCTTTAATATAGGTCCTTATGTTCTGGTGATCCCCAACCATAAAATTATTTTGTTGATATTTCAAAACTGTAATTTTGCTACTGTTATGAATCACAATGTAAGTATCTGATATGCGGGATATCTGGTATGTGACCCCTGTGAAAGGACCACTTGACAACCCTCCCAAAGGGGTCATGACTCACAGGTTCAGAACCTCTGGATTAAGGGTTAACTTAGTAGTAAAGTGCTTGCCTAGTATGTTCCGAGCTTTGAGTTTAGTCTCAATACTGCAGGGGGCGGCTGGTAGGGTCATGTGTTTCTTTTTTAATTTTAAGGGGTGTGTATGTGTGCATGCATATACACACATATACATGTGCATGTGTGTTCAGAAGATACTGGATCTTCTGGAGCTGGAGTTACTGGGTGTGGGTACTGGGACCCAAACTCAGGTCATCTGTAAGATCAGCAATTGCTGTGCTATCTCTCCAGTCCCTAAAAGCCATTTTCTTTTTTTTTTTTTTTTTTTTTTTGTTTTGTTTTGAGATAGGGTTTCTCTGTAGCTATGGAGCCTGTCCTGGAACTAGCTCTTGTAGACCAAGCTGGCCTTGAACTCAGAGATCTGCCTGCCTCTGCCTCGAGTGCTAGGGTTAAAGGTGTGTGCCACCACCACCCGGCCCTAAAAGCCATTTTCTCGAAAAGCATTTGACCATTATTGCCAGGAGCGGCAGTCAACCTAATCTTTTTCCCTGCTTCCTCTCCAGGTGAATTCTGTATGCTGGGCCTCACTCAGTCACTTGGATTCCCACATCCTGTATCCTTTAACCCATGAATAGGTCTAGTACACAACCACAACCTGGTATGGACCTAAGCATCTGTGGAGATGGCAGAGGGGAACGTTCTGTACCCTTGTATCACTTTTTGGACAAAGACTATACCTGGGTCCAGAGCAGGGTGTCTTCATAAGCAACTGAAGTTCAGAGTTGACTGTTGACTGGATGATGATGAAGTTCCTATGTGCCAGGCATCTGGAACTTGGTATGTAGTTTCTAGAAACAGCATTGGACCCCAGGAAGCCTGACTCCAGACCCTACCTGCTCTACCACTGACATACAGTCTTGAGCTCTTGGGTCACCAGATAGACCAAGCATCCCTGCCAGGGGAGTCAGTGCTTTGCTGAAGGAGTAAAGTGAAAGGGATTAGCACAGTCCTAAGATGGTGTGATTAGGGGAACACTGAGGAAGGCAGTGAGGGAAGTACTTTGTTGTTGGTTTTGATTTGTTTTTCGAGACAGGGTTTCTCTGTAGCTTTGGAGCCTGTAGCTCTTGTAGACCAGGCTGGCCTCGAACTCACAGAGATCCACCTGCCTCTCTGCCTTCTGAGTGCTAGGATTAAAGGCGTGCACCACCACTGCCTGGCAAGGGAAGTACTTTGACACTGAACACAAGACCTGTGCCTTTAGAACACACTGGTTTCTGGCCTCTCAGCAAGCCAATAGGGCTTTGCTCTGGAAACACAGTAATTTGCCACCCAGGCTTCCTCTGTAAGATTTGTTTAACACACAATCATGACACTTGTCATTATTCATTCCATAGCTGATTTCTTAAGCCTATGTGCTGTCATTGAACTTGAGACTTAGTTCCTCATGTGCACAGGCAAATACACGTGCAGACATATTACACCCTGGCCTCCAACAAACTTCGCTTCACTCTGAAAACCCTGGTTCTCTGGTAGAAGGAAACAGATTTCCAGGGACTAAGCTCTTAACTGTGACATTATTTCTGTGACATTATGTTCCTAAAGAAACTGAGACTGGATGTGGGAAATGTAAAAAGCATTGTATCTGGACTTTCCATCCTATTTTGTGTTCTATAATTTCCTGAAACATACTGATGGCCATTTTCTCCCAGAGGAGATTCTGTCCATACTTGCCTAGCCTTAACAGACTTTTTGCAGGCTGTGCCTCATGGGCCTTGCAGAGACACCAGGCTGTGCCACCCTGCTCCCAGCTTCACTGTTTGTCAGTACTCACCAAGGTATGACAAAGCCCTTTCCTCTGTCTTGAGGAAGGCCTGTGTCCTCTGTCTCCCTGGGGATCTAAGCTGGGTGACCCAGTTCAGTACATGGGATGGGATGGGCTTTGGGAGGGTTCCTAGAGTCTGCCCCAGGAACAGCTCATTTTAGAGTTTGCTGCTTTTTATAAAGCCTTTGAGGTCATTTCAGCAACGGAGCAAAGTACCTGTGATAAAGTTCACATGACCAGCCAGCACAAGGTGTCAGGACCCTGGGCTGAGCTGCCCGTAGCGACCATTCCCAAGTGTGGTAGCCGTGCTGACTGGAAGCAGCTTGACTGCTCCCTCTGGCAGCCCTCTGCATGTGTGTGCGGTTTGCAGGCATCAGGCAGAGCTGGCCCAAAGCACAACTACCCCATTCCTACATTCAATACATTCAAGCACATTCCTCATGAAAGTAGATGAGACCATGAGCATTTAGCCCTGTTGGGATCTCGCTGTCCAACAGGTTTGTGGGGCATGTATCTTACCCCTTTATAGAGGAGGAGATGGAGATAAAGAGCAGGCCAAATTTGAAAAATACTAGTTTTTCAGTATCAGAAGTCTTGGTATTAATTCCCTTAGGGAACGATATGAAGTAAGAGTAGAAATCGGAAAGGGCTGTGGGGGAGCCTTCTGGGATACTGGTGTGTCTTAGCTCCTAGTTGGAGTAGTGGGCACATGGCTGGATTTACCCCTTGAGATATGTCAGTTCATAGTTTTTATTGTTTGACTTGAGCACGCTGTTGGTGTTGGGACAAGGATTAAAGCCACACCACCCTGTGACAGCTGTTAGCACTATGAATGCCACAGTCTGGACTGAGGACACACGTTGCTCCCAAATCATTCTCTAGTTACCACAAAATCCAGTAAAGGTCCCTTAGTCCTAGCGTTCTGGAGGCTGGGAGTTCCAGCAGCATGTGCCAGCCTCTGGGCAGGGCAATCCATTAAGTGCTGATGTCCACCACTTTGGAGGCCCATCTGCATGACCTCACCAGATCCTCATCACTTCCCAAAGGCTCCATCCCTGAAATTCTTCAGCATTTGACTTGAGGTGGTTGTTGCAAATCTGGACTCAGGGAGACATCCAGACCACAGCTGGCCTCTGAACAGCTTCTCCCAGTGATGTTCCAGATCTGGTGGTTGCTAGCCTGGTAACATGGAGAGACGTTACTGGGCCTACACGGCAGCCCTGTTTTCCTTTGCAGGTACAGACCAACCTGGCATGCTCTGCAGTTTCCGGATTCCTGGTGCCTGGTCCTGTGCCTGGTCCCTGAACACTCAGACAGATAACTGCTTCAGTACAGGTGAGCCCTGGCCACAGCCCTGGGTGTCAAGTAGAGAAGTCCACAGACCTGAAGGTCCCACTCAGCGGTCCTCTCCCCAGACTGCCAGCATCTCTGACCTCTGGGACCCATTTCTTGTCTCCACAAGGTTTGTCTCGGAGGGTCCTATTGACCAACGTGGTGACAGGACACCGGCAGTCATATGGGACCAACAGTGATGTCTTGACTCAGCAATTTGCAGTGAAGGTTGGTTGGATCAGGAAGGGTATAATAGAACGTCCCTAGATTGAAGTGTCTGTGGGAGTCAAACTGGGTTTCCCTGGTGTAGCATCTGGGCTGCCACTTTTATAAGAAAAAAGGCATGGGAATGATCAGTGGGTACTCTGTTGTTTTGTTTGTTTGTTTGGGATTTTTTTTATTGGTTGGTTGGTTTGATTGATTTGGTTTACTTGAGACAGAATCTCATTATGTAGCCATGGCTGGCCTGGAACTCACTTGTAGGCTAAGCTATCTTTGAATTTAGAGATCCCTCTGTCTCAGCCTACAGAGTGCTGAGATTAAAGGTGTGTGTGTGTGCCACCATCCCCAGCAGGGTTTGTTTGCTTGCTTTTATCAAGACAGGGTTTCTCTGTGTAGCCTTTGCTGTCCTATAATTCAATCTGTAGACCAGGCTGGCCTCGAACTGGCAGATCTCTGAATCTATAGAGCGAGTTCCAGGACAGTCAGGGCTACATAGAAATATCTTGTCTCAAAGAAAGAAAGAGGGAGGGAAGATGCAAGAAAGGAAGAAAGAAAAGCCTGAGGGGACTTAAGCTACCTCCAAGCACTTAGAGGCTCACCACAAGGTGGACCCTTTAACACTCACAAGAACTCTGCCTCCATTCTAAATCCATTGAGACCCAAACTCACCCTTCCATCCTTAGGGGCAGGTGGTAAAAACTGGGTGCTGACCCTCTCTCCACAGACTCCTTTACTGTTTAATGGCTGTCGTTCTGGGGAGATCTTTGCCATTGACCTACGTTCTCCAAGTCAAGCCAAAGGCTGGAAGGCCACCCACATTTCCCATGACTCAGCAGTGACCTCTGTGCGGGTCCTCAAGGAAGAACAGTATCTGATGGCATCAGACATGGCTGGAAAGGTAGGCAGTCCTGACTGCAGGCCTCTAAGAGACCTAGATAGAAGTGTAGAAGCGGTTAGGAGTGCTGGAGAGATGACTCAGCTGTTAAGAGCACTAGCTGTTGTTCCAGAAGTCCTGAGTTCAATTTCCAACAACCGTGTAGTGGCTCACAACTATCTGCAATGAGATCTGCTATCCTCTTCTGGCCTACAGGAGGAATATTGTATACATAATAAATAAATAAATCTTAAAAACAATAAAGTGCAGAAGGGCCTCTAGTTCTGTGATTTGAACTCAAGCTTTAGGAGTTAGAGGCCTCAGTCTCCATATTCTGAAAAGGCCACTGAAGATCACCTTATCCTCCCAGCTACTTACCTGTTAGTCGCTGAGTTCCTGCTAGGCCCTTCCCAAGTAACTCTTGTGCTTTTTTTCCCAGATCAAGTTATGGGACCTGAGGGCCACTAAATGTGTGAGGCAGTATGAAGGTCACATGAATGAGTATGCCTACCTGCCCCTGCATGTGCACGAAGAGGAAGGAATTCTGGTGGCAGGTGTGTGGGGAACGGGAGATCCCATCCGTTAAATGCTCTCTGTGAGGGCTCTTGCCTCTTAAACAGCAGAGGGAGAAGTGGTAAAACTAGCACTGACTAATAGGAATTATGGGCCACTGACAGCATCACCTCAGAAACACGTAAGTGATGAACATCAAAGCACAGCAGCTGGGGGTGGAGCTGGAGGTCGGGCCTCTGAGTCACAGGGTTCCATCAGGTTTCATCCTGCCTGTTCTGCTCATATTCCTGTCAGAGGATGCTGAGATCCTGGCCTTTTAACATCACCCATGATCTACAGGGGAACTGCAGCCGTCTGGCCACTAATCCCTGAGGGAGTTAAAGTAACTAAAGATCATACTGTTTCCAGGCCACAACACAAAAATCAGTGTTTCTGTGTATGGAACTGTAGGCCCTTGACATGTTCTCAATCTTCATGAAGCCTCACGTGTGCTAATGTCCCTACAGACAACACTCATTCCCTGTTAAATTCTTGGCTAAGCAGCATCACAGTGCTAGGACTTTAGATGTACTCGCCATCTTCAACACCAGCATTGGGCTTGCTCCTATAATGACGTCCTCAAGTCTCACAAGAGTTTTCACGTGCTGGGTGGTAGACAAAAGATAAGCCTTGCTGAGAGCCAGGCACAGGTGTCTGTACAGCTGCTGAAGCAAACCCCACACTCCAAGTGCATGCTCTGCTGAGGCACACTATGGGTCTACAGTCACTAAGTGCTCAAGTGAAATCTGATTGCCGAAGCCCACAGATCTCTAGGAGCACGGAGCATCTGAGCTACCACAACCCATGGTGTCCCGTGCCACATTGCTCAGAACTAGGAGTCCTGCAGACTTAACTTCAACCAGAAATAGCTGTCATCTGCTCTGCCAGGATGTAACAAAGTTGAGAGATCTTCGTGATTAGTTCATCAAAAGGAACCCAGCTGCCTGGCACCTAGATCAGGTGGGCTGGACTCCCACTTAAGAAGAATCCCTACCCATGAGCCACTGCTGTGTGACAGCCAGCCAGTGTATCCTTGTTACTCTAAACACCTGCAGCTAGTTAGGGTTCTGGAGCAACAGACTGACTTATGGTCTTAATTTTAAGAATAGATTAGCAGAAATACCTTCCACCAGTGGGTTTGTGTTTGGACTTAGTACAATCACGTTTGGGCCTGAGAGGTCCTAAGAGCGTGTCTACATGTCTTTGCATTCTCTGACCTGCTGTGTTGTCTTTCCTCTTTCCTAGTGGGCCAAGACTGCTACACAAGAATCTGGAGCCTCCATGATGCCCAGCTGCTCAGAACCATACCTTCCCCGCACCCCACCTCCAAGGCCAACATTCCTAGTGTGGCCTTTTCTCCTCGCCTTGGAGGTCCCCGGGGAGCCCCAGGGCTGCTCATGGCCGTCCAGCAGGACCTTTACTGTTTCTCCTACAGCTCATTCTGTCCAAGCGATCTAGAGAAGGGCAGGTGGGAGTGAATGGCAGCTTCCGTTTCTAGTGAGGACTTTTTAAATGGTGCTTGATGTATTCAGATGGTATCCTTCTAGCTTGAGGGCAGTGCAAAATGGTTGACTTGGGGACTAGAGTAATGACTCAGCTGTTCAGAGCATTAGCTGCTCTTCCAGAGGACCTGGGTTCGACTCCCAGCTCCCACATGGCAGCCCACAACCGTCTTCAACTCCAGTTCCAGAGAAGCCAACACCCTCTTCTTCCCCTGGACCAGGCATGCACGTGTAGACGTAACATGCAGGCAAAATACCCATAACACATAAAGCAAAGTATAGTTTTATTCCAAGCAGTGTATATGGAATAACTTCGGTAAAGCAGTAGTTAAATTATGACCTCGGAGCAGGAAATGAAAGGCTTGTCATGGGAGGCATTTACTGGCTTTTCCTATTGAGTTCCTTAGACACTTCACCCCTTCACTGGCAAAGCAGACACTATGGAATGAAGATTGGCAGAACAAAATTAAAGCTGCTGCATTCACCAGGAAGCACCCAGTGGTGTAGACTACCTGAGTGGTCATTGCCGCAGCCCCAGGAAGAGCTGCATGCTCCCTGGAGCAAGGCATCAGGGGTACAAAGGGAGCGGCGGGCATGGCTTTGTGTCTGAGGACTCACCAGCTTTGAAGCCATTACTACATGCTGCCTTCCCAGACAGTGCCAGTGAGTCCTGGAGTCTTCTGTGCAAGGCATTGGAAGGGGAAGATGGAGCTTTTCAAGTCCTCGGCCTTGGGTTTTCCAGGATGGAAGGGACAGCAGCTTCTGTTACTGTGACTTAGAGTGTCAGTTCTAAAGCCCAAGGCCATTTGACATTTTTATAAGCTTGGAACTGCAGTTTATGAATATTTATAGTGTTAAAGTCCTTCTACCAACCAATAAAGTCAAAAGAACTGTGTGTGATCAACTCTTAAGCTGGGGAAGCATCAGTTGGCCCAAGAAAATCCCTACTGAGCTTGCCAATGGGGGCAGAAACCCTGAGACCAGCTTTAATAGCTTGCTGGAGACCCGGTTGCTCTGACACCACTGCCGTGCTCTGCTCATGCACCAGGAGACTGCTCTGTAGACCTCTCCAACCTCCTTGTCCCCAGCAATCCGTGGGACAGCAGAGGGCAATGGAGCAGTGGGGGCGGATTGATGGGCCTCTGGCTGCAGCACGAATAATAAAAACCCGAGACAGATATTGGGGTTCAACCTCAAGATCTGAAAAGCAAAGCAGTCAACCACTAGAGACATTTTACCTCTACCAAATCTTCAGACCTAAGGGTCGAACATATAAATAACTTATCCTTAGCATCTCGCATTTTATGTGATCCCTGTGACAATTCATAAAGGAGAGGGAATAAATAGCATGGTTTATATCAGTGTCATCTTACAGATGAAGAAGCCAGGGTCCAGGCTCAGTGGGACGGCATGTGCTCGCCAAGCACAAGGCACTGGCCTCCGGTAAAAAGCTGTTGCAATTTTAAACTCCTCTTCAAAAAAGCTGTACTTGAGCAAAGACACAAAGATGATAGAGTCCAGCAGCCTGCGAAGTCCAGGCTCTTAGGATAGAATTGTGAGGTTGGGGTGTCTAAAGGATAAAGGAGTGGCTAAGCTCACTCAACACCAAGCAGTGTGTGTTCTGTTGATTACAGACCATCAGGCTGCTCTGGTCACATCTAGTGCCTGGATCCATGACAAATACATGGGGGAATGTAGCAACAGAAGCTCATCAAGGGTGGACTATATACGGTATATATTATAAATAGCAAATGGAGCTAGTGCCATTAATGAGAACATAAAAGCTACAGGCACAGATCCAATTTCCTCCCTGAAGATGATTCTAAGTTGGAAATACATGGTTGCACAATTACCATTACAACAGGACCTTATTTATTTTTTAACAACACCTGGAAGCCTGTTTTTGTGTTCCCAGCTAGAACAATCTCTAACCTCTGAGCCAGTTGCTAGCAGAGAAATATTACTGTTGTCACGTGCCATGAACCTCAGAACAATGGGAAAGGTTGGACTGCCAAGCCCTCCTGATCATAACGGAGAGTGGCTTTTAAACTGTCCTCTTAAGGAAAAGGTACTGACCTTACTGGAAATGCAGACTTCACTGGGAAGGAAAACATACAGAAGCAGTCGCGTTAGCACCTCTAAGGGCTTGGTTACTGACACCAGGCGGCGGCTCTGCACTTCTGAACCTGAGCAGCTGTGAAACATGAGTACCACCAGGCAGTGGTGGTGCACACCTTTAATCCCAACCACGGCGGGGAGGGGGGGGACGACGGGTAGGGGCAGGCCGATTTCTGTGAGTTTGAGGCCAGCCTGGTCAACAAAGCAAGTTCCAGGACAGGTCCCAAAGCTACAGAGAAACCCTGTCTCGAAAGACCCAAAAACAACAAAACCCTGAGCACCAACACCCACCTTCCATGCCGATTGGGAACACAGCCAAAGCTCACAGAATGCCTGGCAGCGCAACAGGCAACTAAATGGTTCCCAGCTCCCAGTAAGCCCGTCAGCCGAGAGAGCCAAGAGATATATAAGGGTCCCACCAGGCCACTGCTTAGGAGACCACTCAGCCACGACTAGCCTCCCCTAGTCACGGTGCTCATGCCGAACGACCATCCTCACCTATAAGCTAGTTTTTGTGTAGTTCTTTAAAGCCTGGATGAAGGACCCAGTGAGGAAGTGACCTGTGCAGCTGGGGCCAGGGGTTATCTGTGAGGAGAGGGACGGGCTGTTCCTGGAGTACAGCCATGCTGTTTCTTAATCAGGCTGCTGGTTGGATTTGTGGCATCCAGCTGGAGAAAATGAACCAAGCTGATAGGTTCAATGCTTGAGGAAGTTTCTGCAGGCCCTGCGTACAGCTTGCATTTAGCTAGCACCCCCCTCCCTAGCTGAGGCTGGGATTCCTTTTTTTTGTTGTTTTTTGGGTTTGTTTGTTTGGCCAAGAAAAGAGCCCCTTTCTAATGCCAATGTGCTTCCTCTCCTCCATTGGACTCAACAGCATGAAGAAAAGTTCTGCACATTTCCTGTAAGATCTTCTGTGAGAAGATCTTGAAATAGGCGGGAGGCTAGAAGTGACCCCACCACATGGTTAGCGGGATTCACACTCAAGCACCATAGCAATGACAGAACAACGGTCTCACACAGCCAACTTCCACCTCTCTTCCCCAAAATAAGGAGCAGGGGGAAAAAAAATGAAAAGGCAAGGAAAGGAAAAGCTGCAGGCCAGTGTCAGTAGTAACAAAGGGACACGACAACACAATGGGTGACGGGAAGCAGAGGCTCAGAGGGGCATCAAAGTGGTAAGCACATGCCTGGGACATACAAGGCCCGCTGAGGCCCAGCACCACAGTTTTCCACTGCCTCCGTAGACCACTGACCCTCATCTGTAGTTTGGGTGTAGTAATGCTCAAACTACACCATGACACAACGGCAGATGTTAGCTCAGACCAAACAGCTGCCGCCAAGCTACAAACCGCCCAACTCAGCAGGCCAGTTTGGCCTGGCTGCAGCTGTCCCTAGCTCTCAGCCCCCAGCCCTCCATGTTGGAGTCTGAAGAAGAATGTCAGTGTTGTGAGAACTTACAGAGCCCTGTGGTCACGACCAAGAATTCCAAGACCACAATTTGCCTTCTCTAAGTGAAGGGACATTCACAGCAATCATAAAGATCAGGCTCTTGTTGGCAAACTAATCTGGGGCATGCTGGATACTGACCTGGAAAATGAGAGGTGTAGCTCAATTGGCAGAGTGCTTGCCAGCCTTCAGGAAGGGTTAGGTTGAGATCTAACAGGTAAATCAGGCACGGTGGTACACACCTGTAATCTGAGCACTTGGAAGGCGGAGGAAAGGATGATCAGAGGTTCAAGTTTGCGCCTGGAGTTCATGAAACCTGGGACAGGGAATGGAATGTGTGTGTGTTGTGTGCACATGCGTGAGTGGGTACATGAAACCTGGTACAGGGAACAGGGGTGTGTGTGTGTGCGCGCGGGGATTGTAAACTATTAGGAGGCTGGATAAAACCCATCCTAAATTTAGTGTGGTGACATACTTTTGAAGTCCCCGCTCCCTGGGAAGCTGAGGCAGAAGGATTGTGTGAGTTCTTAAGTTGAAGACTAGCCTGACATAAGCAGACTTTCCATCTGAAGTGTGTGTGTGTAAATATAAATGGGCTTATGGTACTAAAAAAGCTCTTGTGATCTAAAAAAGCTCTTGTCCAAATAAGCTGAAGATTATCCAGAAGATACTACCTTTCTTAGACATGCCTCTCTTGCCTTCTGCTCTGCTAGCACCAACTAGGAAGGCGACGTGAGAGTAAAAAAGAGCCAACACAGCATGCTCAGCAGGAAGATTCTTTTATGGTGGTAAATGGACCGAGAGCAGGCCTCGGGAGGCAGAAAGGAACAGGTCTAAGAAGGACCAATCCATTCCAGGGCTCACGGCAGGCTCCCCGAGGCTCCGCCCACCCATCAGTTCAATCAATAACAATGTTGCTTTAATTCTTTTTTGGCCACTGACGATGAACTCCATCCCACGGGAGTTCAGCACAACAGTCTTTCCAGTCATGATAGATATGATGTCTAGGCTCTTGTTGAGAAACATTTGTTCATTTAGTTTCTCTTGCAAGAACCAGAGTATTTTTTTCGTTATGATCTGTTGAAATATTTATATATATATTTATATATATATTTAAAAAAAAACACAACCAACAGTCCTTTCTGTGCTGTTTCCCTGGAAGGCTTCTCATGATCAACCCTCTCCCCTCTAATAGACAGAGGGGTTATATGTCTAGAAACAAAGAATAAGACACTTTGAGTAATAAAAATTCTAGTGTGACACTCAGAAGCAGGTTGGGACTCTGGGGCAGAGGGGGAGGTGTAGCCTTCTAAGAAAGCCTCCAGGAGACAGAAGCATCAAGGAGCAGATATCCTGCTAGGGGAGACCTACTTCCTCCTGGACGCCCCAACTGCAGAGGCCACAAGCACCTGCACTTTTATGTCTCAAGTCCCTGCCCCTCTGACCCTCTACATACACCAGTGGCTTACACACGAAGCTGATGATCTCTGCCTAGAACAGGCTAGAATCAAAGACCAGAACTCTCGCTGGGAAAGCCTGGTGGAACCCCTCCCCAGGCTGCTTCAGGAGCTTCAAACCAAAGCAGCCATCCAGGCAGCCCAGGAGCAGGAGGGGGAAGGGCAGGAAAGCCTCTGCCAAGCTTGGGGAGGAGCAGCAAAGGTGACTCTGAACCTGGCTGGCTTCATGTGGAAGACTGGCACCCAAGGCCACCTTATCCCTGTGCTGGGGACACAATGGGGTAAGTCTTCAAAGCAGAAGCAGCCTTAATCACTCCAAATCCCCTCTACATGGATATATGGAGATACAGGTAGATTTATTATTTTTAACTGAAATAAATGTAATGGACTCGGTCCATTCCCCTTTACTGAGAGCTGCATGATCCTGTGCCCTGAGGTGGTTTATGCCTTCAGGTCGACAGCCAGGCTCACCTCCAGAGGGGAAGTGGCCCAGGGATGTAAAAGGAGAGCACACATACCACACCAGGTGACCAAGAGGCCTACCTCAGTGAGACTTCTGTTTCTAACCCTGAGAACCTAAGGAATTCTGAAGGAGTCGGAGAGGGAGCTGGGGTTAAAGGTCACCGGGCTTTTTATTGCAGTTGAAGCAGACTCGGACGGGATGGTCCCAGCCACGAGAGGGGACAGCCCTCCGGTCATGGGAGCACTCATCACAGAAGCCCTGTCCGCAAGCTCGGCAGTGGTGCTTGGAGAGCTTGACACTGAACTCCTTCCGGCAGTTGTGGCAGTGCAGGATCTCATGGTCAGGCACCCAGTAGGCCGGCCTGGCAGCGTCTTTCACTAGGCCTGTATCAGAGAAGGAACGTGAACAGTTAGGACACTGTAACCCTGCCTGCCCCAAGGCCCTCTGACAGTTCTTGGCTTGTCATCCCAACTGCACACAGACCCATTACTTAGTTCTGTGTTTCTCAGTTTATTCTTATTCATAATTTTTAAAAGATTATTTATTATGTATAAAGTATCCTGTCTGCATGTATGGCTGCAGGCCAGAAGAGGGCGCCAGATCTCATTATAGACGATTATGAGTCACCATGTGGTTGCCGGGAATTGAACTCAGGATCTCTGGAAGAACAGTCAGCGCTCTCTCTTAACCCCTGAGCCATCTCTCCAGCCCTTATTCATGTATTTTATGACGCCCAGGGTGGCGTCAGACTCATTGTTGCTGAGGATGACCTGAGTTCAATCCCCAGGACTCACATGGTAGAAGGAGAAAGCCAACTCCTACAAGTTGTCCTCTGACCTACATATGTGTGCCATGGCACATGCATACAAGTGTGTGCACCTGCCACACAAATACAATAATAGGTAAATTAAAAACAAAAACAAAAAGGTGTCAGGTTTCCGCCCCTGACCACAGGACCTGTGGTTGAGGCTGAGGCACCATATTTCCCTATCTATTACACTCTCCAAGTGACACCAAGGTGAAGCTGCACTCAGACCAATCGAAGGGACCACACAGAAGCCTTGCCTCTGTAGTCAGACATTCAGTCAAACCATAAACCACTAAGCATGGACACTATGATATTAAACAAGGTGAGTTCACTTCTTAGGGGCTCACTCATCTTTAACAACCCCTCTGAAGCTATCCTCAACAACCAGGAATAATATGCCTATGCTGGAGAATTGGCTCAGCGGTTAAGAACACTTGCAAGCTGGGTTTGGTGGTGCAAACTTTTAATCCCAGCACTCGGAAGGCAGAGGCAGGCCTGAGTTCAAGGCCAGCGTGGTCTACAGAATGAGTTTCAGGACAGCCAGGGCTACACAGAGAAACCAATGCTTAACAAAACAAAACAAAAACCCAAAACAAAATAGCACTTGTTGCTCTTGCAGTAAAAACCTAAAAGAAAAAAATAAGAAAAAGAAAGAAAACACATGCCGAACTCAACCTGCTGGCAGCAAAGGAACATCTGGTAAACAAATCGGCTCCACCAAGGGGGCAGCCTGTCCTCCCAGATGGCCAAGGGCAGATGGAATCTGAGCTTCAAGCCAGAGCAAATCCACCTACTCTATACCACTGAGTCAAAAGCACAGGATGTTTTCTGTACTACCAAGGTAAGTTTGATCTAAGCCATTTTTTTTATCCCTAGCAGCCCTGGTCTCTGGTCGCTCCCTTACCATACACCAAAATACATCCCAGGCCTCACCTATCCTGCCAAGTCCTCCTCCATCCATTACTGGCTTCTCTCTTCTTCCCACTCTGGTGGTAAGTACCCCTCACAACGGGTACAGAGCAGGAATCTTTTGTTGTTGTTTCAGTTTTTGAGACAGGGTTTCTCTGTGTAGCCCTGGCTGTTCTGCTCTGTAGATCTTGACTCACAGAGATCCGCCTGCCTCTGCCTACTGAGTGCTGGGATTAAAGGCGTGCACCACCACACCGGGTGAGCAGGAATCTTAAATGCTGAGTTAGCAATGGCTTGGCCAATGAGATACCTCAGCAGGTAAAATACAGATCACAGAAGCATACTTCCCATCGCTTCAAATGTTAAAGCGTTAGTTGTTTCTATCTCCTCCTTTTCTTTTCCTTCTTTCCTTCCTTCCTTTCGTTGAGAAAGAATCCTACTATGTATTCCTGCTTGGGCTAGAACATGTTATGTAGACCAAACTGGTCTCAAAGTCAGAGACCCCCCCCTCCCTCCTCGCCTCTGCTAGTATCTCTGGATTGATGGGATTAAAAGCCTGTAGCACTTCATACATAGCTTTTTCTCTTTTTCCTTTTTTTTTTTTTTTGATTTTTTTTTGAGACAGGGTTTCTCTGTGTGTACTGGAACTCACTCTGTAGATCAGGCTGACCTCGAACTCAGAGATTCACCTGCCTCTGCCTCCCAAGTGCTGGGATTACAGGAATGTGCCACCACTGCCCAGCCAGTTTTTGTTTTTTAAGATTTATTTATTCATTTATATGTGCATGAGTCATGTGAATGTGGGTGACATGGAAGGCTCTCATGGAAGGCTCTGTGTGTCTATGTGTGTGTATTAACATGCACACAGACAAATGGAAGCCCCAAGAGAGTACAGTACTCCTTGGAACTGGAGTTCTAGGTGGTTGTGAGTTGTCCAACCGGTGCTGGAACCTGAACATGGTCCTCCGTGAGGGCAGCAAGTGCTTTAAACCATGAAGCCACTTCTTTAGCTCCAAAACACGAGCTCTTGAAACCCTGAGATACTATGGAGGTTGGTCTGCTACCAAGGATCCACGGGGAAAGGCCCAGAGAACACACAGAAGTCGGATGCTCCACTGAGCGCAGTTTCTAACTGTCCTTCCAAGGTCAGCTTAGACCTTCCAAATCAGTTCAAATGCTACCTGTAATATTCAGACAGTGACTCCAGGCAACGACCATAGGGGAATAAGCAGACTTCCTGACCGCTGGATGCACACCACTTTACGACCAAGTAGCATAGACCTGCCTTTATGTATAGTAACAGGCGGTGGAAAGGAAGGCCTCCAGGAATGACACTGATGCCACTAACGGATTCAGCACAAAAGCAAATGCAGAGCTTTCCTTCATTCCTTGCTGCCAAATTCAATCCAGTAAGCAAGCATGTCACAGTGACATCTAGGGCCCCTGAACCCCTCATCCTCCAGTAAGCAAGCATGTCACAGTGACATCTAGGGCCCCTGAACCCCTCATCCTCCAGTAAACAAGCATGTCACAGTGACATCTAGGGCCCCCTGAA
>PVIU01018538.1:0-38786 GCA_004026605.1 Ondatra zibethicus
TATCATTGAGGAAGTTGACTATTCTTAAGGGTAGGCTGCAGCACACACACACACACACACACACACACACACACACACAGACACACACATCCTCTGTCTTTTGATCCTTTAAGTCTCTGTCTATATCTGTTTCTTGCACCTTTTCTTGGGCTTCTTTCTTTTTGTTTGTTTTTTCCTATTCTGAAGTAGCAGTTTTTGTTTTGTTATTATATTATATTGTATCTTATTATTATCTCTTAAAAGGCTTTTTTTCCAATGAGAGACAGAAAGGGAGTGGTTCTGGATGAGAGGGGTGGTTGGGAGAAACTGAGAGGAGTGGAGGAAGGGGAACTGTAATCTGGATATATTTTGTGAGAAAAAATTATTTTTAATAAAAGGAGAAAGAAGAGGCAAAGAAACTATTTTTGTGGGCCCCATAATAATGCTTAGTGTAGCTAATGAAAAGGTCAGTCCTACCTGGGACAGGGACCGTTGTTCTAACAAGTACAAGACTAATCTGGCAAGATTCTATGTGTTTCTTTCTCTTCCAAACTTTAGCTGTGAGAGCCCCTTTCTCTTTCTCAGGAAAGTCAATGTAAGGGTATTCTTCCTTTTTAGAATGGATGATAATGCTAATGTTTGAGGTTTAATTGTTTTAATTCTGTAAAGTGGTAGTGGCATGGAGATTTGTTTTTTAAAAATTATTTTTTAAAATTATAAGAGCTTCTTATTTGTGTACACTGTATTGTTGTCATATTCCTATCCCTAGTACATTTTCTTATCCTCCTCCCTCTCTTTTTGACTCTACTAAAACTGCAGGATTATGCCTCCAAATTTAAAACCCAAGCTTACTGCTGTAGGTGCTCACAGTAGAAGCTATTTGTATAGCAGAAGGCTAGAGTGCCAATGGCCAGTGGCTAAACTTGCTGCTCCTGAGTGTTAGTAATCAGTAGCCTTAGCTCTTTCACCCCGGCTGTTTCTCTTTAATTCTTTAGTGACTGGATCTTGCAGCATTCACAGTATTGGCTCCCATCATCAGCTCTTCCATAATTTCAGCTTCACGGCTTCTCTGTCTCTCATTTTCTCAATATTTCCACTATCCATTGTAGTTTTAGCTCCTAGCAAAGTCTCTTCATGGTCTCTCTCTGAAACTCTTTATTTGCTTCCTACTATTTCAGTTCTGCCCTTGAGTATCAGGCCCTATTCTCTTGGTGCCTCTCAAGAATGCTGAGCTGGGTTTTTGTGTTAGACTTCTAAGTTTAGTATAATAGGAGCGCTTAGCTCCTGGGGACTCCCTAGAACTTGCCAAGTACCTCCTTACTCCTGCTTCTGCTACCACTACTGACACCATTGAGGTCACAAGTTCTGAGCATTTGTCTCCATTTTGCCATTCTACCCATGCTAAAGCCCACAAGTGAGAAGCGATTACTTGCGAGAAGTCTTTACAAGTGTATGCCTGGGACAAGTATAAAAGTGAGAAGCCTCTTAGTATAACCTGAAAATAACAGAAAATAGCCTGCTTATATAGAAAGCTGCCTACATGGTATGCTGATGTGGGACTTCCCTCTGTATGCTGTGATTATCATTGGTTAATAAAGGAACTGCTTTGGGCCTATAGCAGAGCTATAGGGGAACAGAGCTAGGCAGGGAAAACTAAACTGAATGCTGGGAAAAAGAAGGGCAGAGTCAGAGAGAAGCCATGTAGCCTGCTGGAGCCAGATGGAACTTTAGCCAGTAAGCCAAAGTCACGTGGCAATACATAGAATAATAGAAATGGGTTAAATTAATATGTAAGAGTTAGCCAATAAGAAGCTAAAGCTAATGGGCCAAGCAGTGATTTAATTAATACAATTTCTGTGTCATTATTTTGGGACTAAGTGGCCGGGAACCAACAAGCGGCCCTCTCCTCCAACAGTATGCTTTTATATAGATTGTGCTACCAACCACTATAACTCTACATGTGCACAGCATCTAGTTTCTGTGATCACAAGCCTCAATCAACCAATCACAAACCTTATATTGCAACAAGCACAGACTTTTGGCTGAGTCAATGAAGAGGTAATCCCCTTCCTACTCTGAGTGAGATAGCTATAGATAGGGTAGGACCATCTAGATTTCACCCATGCTCCTCTTGCCTAGAGTACAGCCTTTCATAGCTGCTCCAAGTTTCTGGTCATGCTTTCATCAGTAGTTATGGTTGCAATGTCGCCTGCAGATGGACTATAGTTTCCCAGAGGTGACTGTAAAATATTCAAAGCAGTTTAGATGCCATAATGACTGACTCCTCCTGCCATTTGCCAAAAGAGGAACTATTCTATTGATTGATGGCTCTCCATTAAAGGCAGCTAAGCATAAGAGAAAGGCCTGGCAGCTTTCACTCTAAGGATAAAACTGGTCTGTATCCAAAATTTTGGCTTATTTCAAAGCAAAGTAAACATTAAAAGATGCTTATAATGAAGACCTATTATTAACATTGCCACTGTTAATATTATTTAATTGTGATTGACTCTTACCCAAATACTCCTACGGGGTTGTTGGGTACTTCTTATTTGTCTGAAGGGATTCTCCTTTTCTGTGTGGAATGTAGTTTGGGTCATGTATCTGCCATATGATATCCTGTGGGTTTACAGACACAAAGAAGCAGGTTCTCTGATCAGGCAAGCTATACTTTTACTAGAACTTCCTCATGCTGCCAGAAGACAGAGAGAGAGTGAATGATACCTTGTGGGAAGAAAGTATCAGGGCTAAATCAAGCTGCCAGGCTGACCATGCTCCTTCTCACACTTTTTTTTTTTTTGGCCACATCTATACAACCTGATTTGTGGAAGCCCAAGAAGCCTGAGTTGAACTGGGAAGAGCAGCAGTCATCCTTTCTCAGAGACTACTTGTGGTTAATAAAATGCTCAGCTCATTCACCCTGCGCACACTGCATACTGGACCCATGTGACCAGTGTTATGATTCCCCTCCATGAGCCTCTATCTGGAGAGAAATATTTTCTGGAAGGCCAGTGCTATGGAGAGTTTGTCATAAAAAGGCTTATTAGGCAGACAATGGGATATGAGAAGAACTCAGAAGGGGGAAAATGTAAGGGTCAGTAAGTGGTAATTTCAAACAAACATCTTTGCCAAAATGAAATAATTACTGTATCTAGATAAAGCAGACTAAGTTGGAACAAGCAAATGTTCTTGGCAGGAAGTCGATCACATGCTGCACAATTCAATTTATGGGCCGCTACAGACAGCTTTAAAATATTCTTTTGGCTTAATGTGATGTTGAATTATTGAACCCCTTTTTGTTAAACATTTATTAACAATCCAAAAATACCAATAAGTGGATCACCGGTTTATTTGTCTTATTCTTAAATAATCCTTCTTACTTTCTGTCAACTTCACCTTTCAGAAGTGTCATTACTGCATTTCTCAAAACACTGGGGAGCTGAATTTCTTTTGTGTGATACATGACTAGACATCTGACTTTTCCCCTTTGCTGGTAGGGCTACTAGCTTAAGGTGACCTTGAAAAAGATTGCAACCAACATTTAACAGAAATCTCTCATAGTCTATGAACAAAACATTTTTCTTGATTCCTTCAATCCTGTTATTCCTTTGTCTTCTCATTTGGACTTCTTGAGTAGGTTGTACTCTGCCTTTAATGCCTGCATTCCCTTTTCATCTCACTGGAAACTGGCTCCTTCTGCTATTACCGATGGAAACTGTACTTGCCAAGGTCAATACTCTCACTGGCCAATGTCATCCTCTCCTCACCTATGTGCTGCTAATTCCCAAAACTATATTTTAGGCCCAAACATAGCCTAAAATATCAGGCTTATATTTTCAATGTCCTGCAGGCATCTTCAGTTGAATATCTCACAGGCAATTCTACTCTGTGTGCCTGAAATGAAACTCACCTTCCCCCCTCTCAAACCCATTCCATTTGATTTCTACTCTGTTACCCAGTTAAAAAGACATGTCTTATCCCTGTCTTAGATTTACCTCCCAAATCTAGGATATCTCTCAGGCTGCTTGACTTTTTCTTTGTAGCTGTTCTTCCTAATTCCTCCCTACGAACAGTCTCCCATATCAACTTCTAGATTATTGCAATAGTTTTGTAATTGACCTCTGATATTTCCCCTCCAATCTACTCTCCTTGCTGCCATCAGGGAAGTCTCTAAATAATGATACCTGACCTTATCACTCCTCTGGCTTAAACTGCAAATCTTAAATAAAACACAACTACCTAATATGGCATATGACCTTATCTTGCTGACTTTTCCAGTCTTACCTTTGAAAAGGCTTTATTCTTCCATTTAGACAATTCTTGCTTTTTTTTTTTTTACTTCGCATATGCTATCTGTTTTCTCTAGAAATCCTTTCTTTCTCTATGCCTTCCTGGTTCACATAATTTGACCTGTGTTGAAGGTTCTGCATAGTTCTATGGTCCTAAGAAAATAGTTTCTGCCTCTACTCCCCACTCATAGGGTAAGTTAAAAACCTCTTTTTAAAAGCCTCTATATATCATAACAGTTGTGAAGATATTTCTCTGTCAAGTCCATTTTTATTATAATTCTTTGTTTTTATTTCTATTTATCACCCAGTCCATGAACTGTACGGGCCTTACAGTTAAAAATAATGCCTACATGCTCATGGATTTCCTCATCTTCTAGTACCATCTTTAGTGAATACATGAGTGTTTACTAAGTGCTTAGTAGATAAGTTAATGATGGCAATATCCACTGATATTGCAATAGCATTATATTATGTGTACACATTTTTTCAATTTATTATTCTCGCATATATTGTGGAAGTTATTATTAAACATTTCCAACCTATTGAACTGTTAGAATCAGATTTAGATAAAATGAAAGCTCTGCTAAAGGGCAAGAGTACAGTTGAGTAGGTGAGCATTTAGGTTTTAAGTTATACAGTTCTAACTTTGTTGTATCATTCCCTTATGTGGGTTCTGGGGATTGACCTGAGGTGGCCAGGACTGCATGATAGTGCCTTTCTCTACTGTGCCATCTCACCAATTTCATCATCAGATATACACATACATACACATTTCTCTTCTCTATTCTTTCGGTTCGTGCATGGGTTAAAAAAAAATCCCTACATGTTTGGATTTAAAAATATTTTTTTCTTATGACTAATGCTGTGACAAAATAATCAATTGTCCTATTCATACGAAGAAATCACAACTTTGACTTATTTTGAGTCAGTGTCAAATGGTGACAAAGAATCCTTTTCTCAAAGGATTAAGAAATAACTATGCCAAAAATTCAATGTAAAACATTGTTATTTTCCAAATAGGAGTAAAAACTCAATTTGTTTATTGGTCAAACAGTTATTGAAGACCTTCTTTGTTCAATGTGGTTTAAATGGAAATGTGCCACCTATGCTCATATTTTTGAACATTTTGTCCCAAACTGTTGGTGCCATTGTGGGAAGATATGGAACTTCTGTGAAACTTGCTAGGGAAAGTGGGTCACTGGTAGTGGGTATCCAAGGTTCTAGCTAAGCTCTGACTGTGTTCTTTATGTGTCTTAAAATTCAGAGTGAAACTTAATTTAAAAGTAATAGACCAAGTTGCTTGATAAAATTGCAAGGCAGCATAACGTCTGAGCTGTAGCATGGTTTCTACTAACATCTCTTAGTTAGCTTGTCTATGTGCCTACTGGGGAGAGAAGAGGAAGAGAAGGAAGAAGAAAAGCTATAAGAACAACAACAATGTACAATTTGGCAAGGAAAAGAGCTTGGGGGGGGTGAAAATTGAAGAAAGGGTAGATAATGGCAAAGTGGTTGTAATATTTAAAGAGACTGGGGAAATTAAAGAAAAGCCTCACATTTTATATTTATGCAGTAGGAGAGTTTCCTTAATGGCAACATCCGACCCATGCTTCAGGACAAAACATTACAAATTTATTCGCAAAAGTTTAATTTAGAAAGTTATTTGTAAAAGAAAGAGACCATCTGGAGCATCCTGCTCCAACAGGACTATGGAGGGAAGTTTTCCCAGGTTTCACCAGGCAGGTACTCAGAGGCAGCTGCAGCCGTAGTCTAAGGGGACCAAGCTTCAGTTCCGCTGGCAGCAGACCTCGATGCCATTGTCTATGTAGTGCTGATTTTGCAGGCATGTAGAGTGCAAGAGTTATGGAATCATGGAGGTTTGAACCGAGGTTGCAGAAAGCTGCTGAGGTCAGACAATGTATATCATCTTCAGAGTCTCAGCATGGAGCTCATGGGTGAGCTGTGAAGGTGAAGCCCAGATTGCAGTGCAGTGCTCATTTCAAAGATGATAGGCCTGTGAGGCATCTGCTGAAGAAAGCTGCGGGGATAGAATGGAGCTGGCATAAGAGAGAGTACATGTGTTGTATATAACATAACAAGAAGTACATACTACCCAAGCCTAGAACAAGATGATGCCATCAAATTCCCAGGAACAAGACCTAATCTTGGCAGAAATTGTTGTTTTTCCTGCTGGGGATTAGTCTTTCTTTGCTTGAATTATTCTTTGATATGCCATTCTTCCTTTCTATTGAAAAGAGGATGTTTATTCTGTGACTTGGGACTTTTAAGCTGTTAAGAGAATGGGATCTTTTGAAGCACTGATGCATTTTATATTATGAGACGGCCACACATAATTGGTACATATTGCATTTGTAATGTCCCACATAGCCTCTTGTGTATTGAAGTCCATGAGCCTTGAGGAAGGGGAAGAGGGCCAATGGAGATAATTTTCTATTTTCCTTCTTCTATTTTAAATTTCTCTTTTGCTGTTATTACATCAACTAAATGGGGTGGGGGCAACATGGCTCACCCTGATTGTACATAAATCCCAACCAACCAACAATTATATCCCTGTCAATGTCCCAATGTAGAGTGAGTAATTGCTGTTGTTTCTGAGATCGTGCCCAGAGGTAAGTGACCCTCATCAGCAGACAAACAGCTACAAATGAACAGGAGTGAGAAATCTAAGCCTCATGCCAGAAATGTCATATTAACTATTGGAGACCAAGGGAGGGAAATAATTTGGGGGGCTGGCTAGCAAAACCCAAGGACACTCCAGGCCTTCCCAAAAATCAATGTACTTTCACCTCTGTGTCCCCACATTACTCAAGGAATATTCTTTCATTTGTCAATAAGTTGTGCACACCTCTGTGTGTATGTGCGTGTATATGTAGGATAGATTTTCTTTAATTTAATGTTTTCATACATGACTATAGGACATGTTCATTGCTCCTTCTTCAAGTTCCCCAGGTCCCTGTAATGATCCTCACTTAAATTCATTAGCTCTTCTACACACACACACACACACACACACACACACACACACACACACACAAACACACACACACTGCCCTGTCCAAATAATGTTACCCTTATTTGCATGTGCTTAGGGCTAACTGCTTAGGATAAGTATCTTGTTTGGAATAACTCATAGAGCTTGTCTAGTTAGATATTTGCTGCATATGCTATAGACACTATTTCCACCATGAATATTGACTTTTCTTTCCATCCTTCTCTTATCAGATTATTGATAAAACATATAATTGCCTCTGTTTGTCACATGACTGCTTCCTGGCTGTATGCTGGGGGTGGTAGAAGAAGGATCTAGCATTCTAAATATTTACATGAGGATCAGAGAGGCAAAACTAAGAAACTGTAAAAGTAAGTCTACCCACAAGGAGGGAGAAGTTTTTCCTCCAAAGTGAATTATTATTAGGATAATGAATGATTCTTGATAGATTCTTTTATTGAATCCATATATCCTTAAGCTGTTATACTTACTTTTCCACTGAAATGGTTTATTAAAGTCAAGAATAGTCAATAAATTGCCAAATCCACAGGCTAATCTCAGCCCTCATTGTGTTTGTGTTTTTAGCAGAACTTGTTATGGAGGATTAATCTCTCATCCATGGAACATGTTATTCATCTGCCTATTAAGATACAATTCTATCCTATTTTATGTTTAAGTAGCGTATCAGTCAGTTTTCTATCACTAAGAAATTTCTATAATGATCAACTTATAAAGAAAAAAGTTTATTTGAGTTTTCAGTACTGGATATCAGTTCATAAAAGTTTTTATTTTTAATTCAATTTTGTCATAATTGATTTTATCCCATTTATTTTGGGCTCATATTGAGGCAAAAAACCGTGATGGAGGCTCATGGTGGAGAAAAATCACCTATTTTTAGCTGGAGGACAAAAAGCAGAAAGATGAAGTGTCTGGTGTCTTAGTATTCTCTTCAAGGATTGCTTTGTTTGTGTAGAAGAGTTTCAACAAGGAACCACATTTTATATATTTTAACTTCACTCATTCGGTAATCTCATCTAGTAACATGGCTTTATCCACCACTTATATGTTGTCTGCTAATGATTTTTTTTCTCCTTTAACTAAGGTTCTTCCCACGACTCAGAATCAAATGGCTAGTGACCTAATATTCATTTCTCCCATTTTAGTAATTGATAATTATGGTTGCTCATACCTAAAAATGCTTAGTACCATTCTAACTCTAACTCCTTTCTCCCGTACTCCAGATTAATCAGGCATAAAAACCTGTGCTTACATTAAAATGTATATCCAGAAACTTACCCCCTTTCAGCATCTCTATTGCTATTCTTTTGACTCTAGGAAACACCCATTTTCATCTAGATTAGCTTTTTTAACTGTTAAATGCTAGGACTCCAAATATTTTTGATGAGTCAGAGTGTATTCAGAGATAATAAATAAAAAGAACCACACATGAATATGTAATTTTTTCAGTGTGTGCTATATACTTTATTGTCTGACTTTTATTTATCCCCTCTTTAATTTATTTGATTTCCAGATAAAAGACACTGAGGCTCAGAGAAATTAGATACCCTTTGTCAGATTCTATGAGTAGTAAATTCACCTAAATGCCTTAAAAGATCTTTTCAGTCATCTCCCTGTTTTCTGACTCTCTGGTTTACATCCTTATAGCAATCAATGTGACCTCAATAGAGCCTAAGTAAAGTCACTGTAGTCTTGAGGTCAAAATTACCTTAGTGGCTGAGAAATTTGACCCAAATGTCTCATGCAACATTGACTAGGAAGCCTTCACCCCTGTTATTATATAGAACACTTATTACTTGATAATTCTATTGGGTACTAAATGAACAAAAGAACTTCAACTATGAACCTATCTCCACAATGACTATTTTTTTTTCCATACATTGTTTTGTTTTATTTTTTCCATTCACAATGACTATTTTAACTGCATGATATTGATCAAAGAAAGGGGGGATACACAAATAATTTTTAAAAATACACTCTTCTGCTATAATTTGTGGAAGTCAGATATGTTTCATTGGAGTCCAAAAGATTGAAGAGTACCAGACCTTGGCAGAAATAGAGGCTGTAGGAACTGTATAAACAGTATCATTGCCAACTAATTAGACAATTCTAAGACTATAACACTATGTCTTTGTATACTTGGGACCCATTTCAATCTTGAAATTGAGCATATTGTTGTGGAAAGAGTTATAGAGGTCAAGAATATCCTGATGAGTAGAAGGAACCTGAATAAAAAAGTTGCTAAACTTACCACATTCACAAAAGCCAGTTTGGGTCCTTAGATTCACAGAAAAGTGATGGGTAAGAAAGCAATTATGCACGTCATCATTGTACTCACCAATGTTTGGTAATAGTGAAAGGAGCACAAAAGAAATAAAAGTTCCCAAAGGAGACATTTAATGAACTGCCAATGTTGAGAACTGAACTTGGATTTATAGGACATTCCCATTATTGGATGTTAAGCTCACAGGCAGAGAGCTTAATGTATCCAACATGATGGGGTTAAATATTTAACCAACATGTATCCAACATGTATCCAACATGTATCCAACATGATGGGGTTAAATAAAACCCAAAACATGTGGAAAATGAGTTAGCAGACAGAAGATCTGGAAGCAATTATTGGAACAAATGATTTCAGAAGATTAGCAAATTAAGTATATAGCTAGAAAAGAAAAAAAAGGAATAGATCATTGGTGACAGAATCCCAGATTTTAATCAGGATATTACTTAAGTGATGTGTTCACATTAGTAGGAAAGAAGGCTAAGACTTGCTTTTCTCTTCTTTTTGATTTATAATGCAACCAGAATTGATTTCTGAATAAACTCCCCAAAGAGACAAGCCTGATAAGATTAATATTGAGGTCGTTTACTGACATCAGAAAAAATATTGCTAATTGTTTCCTTGTATGGTAGTAGTGAGAGAGAAAAACCTTGTGGATGATTAGCTTTCAATAAAAGGAAGGCCATTGGATTTAAAGTGACAGTTTCATTCTTTGTCTTTAGTAATGAAGCAAAAATTGCATGGAAGGAAGCAGCTGCGGATGTCTGTAGCAAATAAAGTGGAAAACATGAATATAGTTTAATACTTATAATGATGCTGGCTGCTACAATTCAATCCAATACATATTTATTGGGCATCAACTGTGTGATAGGCATCATGTTAGAGGCACCAGGGGATATAGAAATGACACAGCTCTTGCTTGAAGCTGCTTACAATTATACTAATGGTAGGGATAATAGCAAAAACAGTCATATCTGTAGAGTTTATATATGACCGTAGGAGTACAAGTTATTTCTACTCCACGGGCTAAAAGCAGAGTGTAGTTTATGAGGAAGAGGTGTTTCTTCCCACTGATTTCAGCTCGGTGCCTATTGGGACCAGTATGGAAAACAATAAGGAGGAAACATTTCACAGAGGTGTACACATTGATTGGGTAGCAGTATTGGTACAGAGGCCCCATGGGAATGCACAGGAAGGTTGCTGTTTGTCAGTTGTCAGGGGCATCACTATGTTCTACAGTCATTTATTTGAGGGAGTAGGTCTTGGGATTGTTGTCTTCGTGATTGACTCTCTCTCTTACTTCTAATCAAGATCAAGGGTTAGTTGACTGATTGGGAGATTGTTTCTTAAGAAGTCTTTATGAAACCTGTTGGCTTTCTTTCTTTTCTTTTAGCACAGTTGTGTCCCCAATCCTTCATTCTACAAATGCTTAAGAAATAGGGTGTGCTGGGCGTAATGCGATGCACAGAGTGAAAGGACTCCAGAAATGCTGACCTGTGCAAATTGCTGTCCAGTCATTTAAAATTAATTTTTATCAATGTATTCAAATAGATCTTCAAACAGGTCACCGAATAAACAAATTAGCTGTGTCAACACCATGGATAGTTTGCTATATGCATATGAAGAAGTTACTGTATAGGAAGTAATCAAGTGAGTCTTTTTCTTTTCTGCTTAGGGGGAAGTAGGATGTGATAAGCTAGAAAAATTAAGTTGAAGAAATCCTCAAAGAAGACTACAGGATAAGCTATCCCTGAAGGATTCAGAAAAGAAGAGTGTTGAAAAAAAGAGGAAATGTCAAAGGAAAAGGGATTGTAGGGTGGCAGTGGTGGTCTTATTGATAGATAGATGATAGCAGTCATTTTCAGTATATAGCACAGTCTGGGTTCAATAAAGGAAGTTCAGGGAGAAAGGAAAAGAGAAAAAGTATCAATTGCACAAAGAATAAATAAAAGATAAGGAATGCTTGATTATTTTGGTATCCATATACTGAGGCCCTAAGGCTGATAAAAAAAATTGCTAGGTTTCCTTTGGAACCAAGGACATGAATATAAGTCTCACACACAAATATTTGAAGCAGCTCCAGTGACATTCTGCTTCAACTTACCAATAATATGATTCTTGTATGACAGCTTTTATTCATTTGGAGCATTATGCAAGTTATCAAAACCCCTAATATAATGGACAATGTTCCTTGATTGCAGCAAGAAATATGTCTGTTCTCCCAGGCAGAAGAGTCACCCCGTACTGTGAAGCAGTTCACAGGAGTCGAGAGAGAGGATTATAAATTGCACTTTTGAACCTGGCCTCGAAGCACCCATCCAGGCTGCTGGGGTAGGCTGAAGCAAACAGGAGTTCAGCACAGGAGAATAATAATAAAAAATATCGTTTGCAAGTCTTCTCTGTCAATAACAAAGCTCATCTTTTTTTTGTGCCAGCAAGACATTGCAGGCAGCCCACATTTCAAATTCAGTTAATCTCAAAATAATTCAAAAATCAAAGAGCTTATTCAACCATCAAGATATATCAGATTGACTCACTGCATACTCATCGTGGAGACTGTGTTTGTAAGTAGGGGAAAGGAAGAATCCAATATCAGAATCAGTCAAAGAAGTGCTAGTTTTTGTTCAGTTTAAATTGTTTTCAGACCACACAACTGCACTCTGAATACTAAGAAATATTGCCAAAGAAGAGTTGATGATGACATCATTTACATTCTCAACTGGGAGTAAAGGATGTCCCCTGATTTCTCCAATTAAGTGGTCCTTGCTTCTTTATCACAGTCATATATTTGTATCTCAATTGTTTTCCCTTTTAGTTGTTAATTTTCACACCTTATCCTTGCTAAGGCTGCTTTGGCCAAGTCTGGTAGGAAAGTTAGCAGATACCTGGGCAGAGGCATTGGGTTTATAACTTGTTATAATATTGTCATCATTATTCTATTGGGCATTCTGACACTTTGGGTTCTTGCCCATTTTCCTCCCTCCATTTTCTCAACTGTCTTTTTCTCAGTAGAGAGGAAGGGGGATTGATTTCTATAACCCTTTGAGCTCTAGCTCCTTTATCTATGAAAATATGGGTAATGGCATACCCTGAAGGAAGGCTCTTCTAACTATTAGCTATCTATCCATATGTGAAATGTATCTTTACTAATTTTTTTTTACAATTTCTTTTTTTTAAGATTTATTTATTTATTTATTATGTACACAGTGTTCAGCCTCCATGCCTCCAGGCCAGAAGAGGGCACCAGGTCTCATTACAGATGGTTATGAGCCACCATGTGGTTGCTGGGAACTGAACTCAGGACCTCTGGAAGAGCAGTCAGTGCTCTTAACCTCTGAGCCATCTCTCCAGCCCAGTATCTTAGCTAATTTAAAGGAAGAGGATATGTCACTTAAGAATGGTGAAGGTTTACTAAAGTGATGGTTACAGGTTCTCCTCAACCCCACATTAAGAATTACTGGCAACTGGGGAATGCTGAGAATAGGAGAAATAATCTTCCCCAGGGAAGAGCATACCAATTTGTTATCCAATACCATATGGACAATCCTGAAATCATACGTATGAGTAACATTATACAGATTTAAAAGATTCTATTTAAGAATATATATGTATATACATGTATACATGTACCAACAATTAATGAAAAAAGAAAGGCCATGAATTTGAAAGAAAAAAGGAGGTGTCCATGAGAAGGTTTGTAAGGAGAATAAGGAAGAGGGGAGATTATATATATATATATTACAATCTCAAAAATAAAAGAATGGTGAATGATCTTGCTCAAGGCCACAGTTCTGTGCATGGCAGAGTTGCCAATTGCCAGCTTTGGCTTTGTGACTGTATCCATTATCCTTTATATCTGTACACTTCTTGAAGCTAAAAAATGAAGTGAGGTAATATAACTGACCTCCTTAGAAGATACATTGAATAGGGAATGTCTGTGACCATTGGGTGTTCATTGTTTAAATTTGATGTAAGACACAGAAAACTAACATGACCCAGGAGTTAGACAAACATTTTCCTGCTCTGAAATGGACCTTGAGGGTGAAGATTGTCTGCTTCAACTTCTTTTATATAATGTAGATCCATATGTCTTTCCACAGTCCGAAGATCCAAAATATGATGCTTACCTTTGTTTTTGTAAATTTGGTATTCCAACTGATTTGAAAGCACACTGTCATCTGTTCTACAAGGCATTTTGTGTTCTTCATTAATCCAGCTTGAAGTCAATGTGCCATTGTTTCACTACAGGTGGCTTAATATGTTTGATTATAAGCTGCTGCCCTAGCTAGATTGTGCTGTGGATGTGGTTTATTGTATAAACTCCTGTATCCTCTTTCTGAAAACCTAAAAGATATTCTAAATTCTGAGATATTTAGGAACCTAAGGGTTTTAGGAAATTTATTATGACCCTATGAATTCATGTGTAGTGCCTTTGATGGTTCAAATACATTGTTAGTTGTGGGGATTGCAACTGGAAATGAGAACAGTGAGAACGCAGCTAACATGTTCCAAATGCTTACTTGAAATCATGTATCTACTCAAAATTATTGCCAGGTAATGACTGGTATAATGCTGCTAATTATTACTAGGACCTTTTGTAGTGGATGCTATTGTCAGGCATGATTCCTGCCCTCAGGGAGCATGTAGCCCCAGGATACAAAAAAAAAAACCCTCAGATCTATGTGAGTGATGCTAAGCAAAATTATAGGAGGAAAATTCATGCATTTAAGCTGGTCATAGATCCTCTATTATCTGTCACCCATATGTTAATAATGGAGTTTAAAATGGCCCAGGACAAAGAAAAGATGACTTAGCAAATGTGAAAAAGCCTAGGAAAAAAGTTAACCGTTAACTCAATAGACCACAGGCATCCAGGTACAACATATAGTAGCATGTGGCAGCTAACAATGTAAATTGAAATCTGAGATGATGTTACTTACAATGGAGTCCTGGTTGTGAGCTTTTAATGCTATATTATAAGCAATGGTGACAATTAAGAGCTTATTAGACAGGACAGTATGCCAACTTTCAAAAGCTTGGTGAGGGGGCATTTTGAGATGTAGCATTTCATGTTTGTCAGCAACTCCTTCTGAAGGTATGACAAGAGGTGAAAGGGACAGGAACCCTTCCACCTAAGACCTGATAATTGATGCCCAAACGCTGCAATTGAGGGTGGCTTTCCTCACGAGTACAACAAATAGAGCAATGCCAGGCTGCATTGCCACAGTCAAGTTTTAAAAAGTGGGAGAGAGTCCCACCTGATGTAGTACCTGCCTGTTCTCAGTACAACTTCCTTTTTAATGGCTCATACTTAATGTGAGACCTGATTTATGCTATTTCAGTGACTATCAATTACAGATCTTCCCTGGCATCTGGCCATGCTGCCTGCCCTCCCTTGGCAGTAATTGATGGGCTGAAGCAATTAAGTGGATGTGCTACATCAAAACCATCATTCCCATAACCAAGAAGACATGAACACACACACAAAACATCCTCAATCCTTTATTGATAATTCTCATGAGCTGTCCAGACAGGGCCTATTTATATATTTGGTGCCCTCATTTCTCTAGTCTCCCTAGGGTTAGATGTTGCAGCTGGTCGGGCCATTAGCCCCTTGTCCCTGCTGGTGAATTTTGGCTTGCAGCCTGCTTGGCTGTCAGCAGAGAAGACTCAAGAACACAGGGACAGGTAGGAGGGGGAATCTGAGAATAAGCAATTCCTGCATGGTGAGCCAGAGACATTGCCACGGACCTAACTGTACGCTAAATGATCTTGCAGCTCTAGGCTGATGGAGGGGGAAACAAGAGCAATTATAATATCAGTAGCAATTACTGCTGCTGTGGCTTGAATGTGACCTATAGATTTAATTTGTTGGAAACGAAACAGAGAAAAATATGTTAAGGTATTATAACTGTAGCCTTTTGGAGGAAATTAAATGAAATCATGCCTGTGTAGCCCCCATAATGAAAAATGGGTGGTTTTAAAAGAAGAAGGACCCAAGCTAACGTGTTGGCCCTGCCTCTCTGTGTGATGTTTTCTGCCATGATGTGCTGCCGTGACTAGGCTGTCTCCTGTTGCTAAGCAGATGCCGGAGCTATGCTTTAGCACGTTCCAGCTTCCAAATCTTAGAACCAAGTAAACTTCTATATAAGTCATTTGATTTTAGGTATTTTACTCTAACAACAGAAAGTGGAAGAAAACTTTGTTATAATAATTACAATAACAATGTGTATTACTTGAATGTTTATGCTGTGCCAGGGTCTTTATATTCATTATTTTGCTGATGGGTGCTAGCCTGAAAAGCATGAATCACCACGCCTGTTTCCCCAGTGCTAAACAGCTGAATTGTTGTAGCACCTAGATTTGGTTTCCTCTGCTTCTGTCCACAGCATATGGTCTTTTCACTATGCTTTATGGTACATTTGGAAGTGTGTCATACAGTGGAGGTAATGTACTTAGAATTCTCTGTAAGCAGAAGAAGACTGAGGGAAGGCCTGGCCAGATGGTTGGCCTGAGCATCAGGCTCGAAGGGATGCTGATACAACATCAACAACATTGGAGACAAAGAACAGTTAATTCAGTGAGCCCTCTACTATTGGCTCCACCTCATGTAGAGGAGACTTTGAAAAGCAAAGAAAGAAAAGAAAACCACCTCTTACTAGATTGAACATACACCCATTGAGTAATTTCAAAATGCATATATGAGTTGGATGAAGCACCAGAACCGTCAGGAAAGCCCTAAAGTGACGATTGCAAATATGAAAGAGAAAAATATGTGGTCTACTGTTGTGTGCCAAGAAGGAATAAATTATTTTATCTCATAAATTTTAAATAGATTTACTCTGCCTTACAGTATTTCTGGTTCAGAAATAGCATGTAATAAATCCATGGGCTTGACTATAAAGCAGTGTTAATTTTGATAATCAGAAACCATAAGAACTCAGTTAATGTTCATTTTATTTATCTGTTCTATTTTCTTTCTTCTATTTGTTTTGTGCCCACTGGCCTCTTTCCTTGAGCATTTTAATTCCCCTTTCCCTCTTCTTACTTCTTGTCTCTGTAGTCATAGCAATTTACCTCAGTACTGCAGCCCCATTAATATTAGCACTTGTAGACCCTACCCAATACTTTATGTGAATGACCTTTGCCATCTCCGTTCTGGTATCTGGCACCGTTCTTTGTCATAGCAGCAGACAGTCTGTGCTGTCTAAGTCTTCCAGAAGATAAAAGACTATCTGTATAAAAAATAAATGTGTTCTGGGTAAGGGCCACTGGGTGCTCCAATAGTAATTTGCTCCTCACAGAGCAAGGCTCTACTGATAGATAGGGATATGTGTGGCTTCCCCACTGCTTAAAATTAATTCGTGTATCTTGATATCTTCCTGTCATTTCTTCATTCTCATTCTAATCTCCCCTAGAAATCTTCTTTGCCAGTAGATGATGCTTATAAAACATTTTTAGACACCAAACCCAAAAAGGCTGCAAAAATTTCAAAATGTTGACATGGCTACATAGTTATTGATATTTGATCAATATTTGCAACCAAGTGCTACCCCGAGTCACTGAGTGACACTAAGGGATAGTGTCTTAGTGTGTCTATTGTTGCAACAAAATACCATGACCAAAGCAAATTGGGGAAGTAAGGGTGCACTTGGCTTATGCTTCCATATTATAGTCTATCACTGAAGGAAGTCAGGACAGGGACTCAAACAGGGCAGGAACCTGGAGGTAGGAGCTGATGCAGAGGCCATGGAGTGGTGCTGCTTACTGGCTTACACATCATGGCTTGCTCAACCTGCTTTTTTATAGAACCCAGGACTACCAGCCCAGGGATAGCACTGCTCACAATGGACTGAACCCTCCCCCATCAATCACTGATTAAGAAAATGCTCTATAGGTTTGCCTACAGCCTGATCTTATATAGGCACTTTCTTAGTTGAGGTTCTTTCCTCTCAAATGACTTTAGTTTGTGTCAAGTTGATATAAAACTATCAAGCAGAGATAGGGCCCATAAGCAATTCTAGTAGCATAGAAACTGAGGAAGTTTGCAAAGAACCCATGTATTGCCAAAAATAAAAATCAAGGCTAGTACCATACATGTTTAGAGTTAAAAATGGTTCTTGGAAATACCTAAATTCCTCTCAAATGAACAGGAAATGGCAATCCAGAGAGAAAAGATTTTACTAAACTTATGTATTCAGTTATTTTGTGGCCCCCAAACTCTGATATCCTAGCTCCAAGAGGATTTCTATTTCCACTCTCTCATAATCATCTGAATGGAATTGCATGGAACTATTTCTGTGACCAACAGTTATTAAAACACAAAGTCCCCTGGATCTTCTTTCTACTTGCGCACTCTATCCTCCTAAGGTCATAATGTGATCTAAATAACTCACTGATCTAGCTAGAAAATGGCTTTGCTATCTAGGATTATTCTAGAATTCAAGTATATAGGATTCAGACCAATATAACTCTTCTTTGCTTTTAAACTGTCATCCCTTAATAAAAGAGAGGGGGGAGGTTTAAACACAAATTGTTTGCTGGTATTTGCAATATTAATGAAATAGGAAAAAAGCAATATTAATAAAGGCAGTGGCAGTGTGGACAGGGTCCTGGCTCCATGCTTATTGATTTGTCTCTAAGACCCTGCAGATAATAGGGGAAATGGTATTATCTGACATGGGCTTGTTGCATGTTGAGGGTCTTTGTTCTGGGTACTTTTCTCTATAGTGTTGTAGGCTATAATATTGACTTTGATAATCCTGGTTGATTATTTTCCAACCAGCATACTTCAAAAAATATTACAAGATGTGTATTTTGGCCTGTTAGGCTTGTTGAATTGGATAGAGAAAGGATTTGTTCTTGTACTGGGCCTACTCTTCCACAGACTGACTCATTCTGTATGCCTAAAAATGGTGTGTGCATGTGTGTGTGTATGAGTGTGTGTGTGAGTGTGTGTTGTTTGCTGCATGCCAACAGATGTGTGTGAGGTATACACATGCAGAAACCAGAGCAGGAGATACTGCGTGTACCTCAATCATTTTTCCCTCCTTTGTTATCTTGAGACAAGTTTCTTTTTGAACCAGAAGCTTGTAGTTGTGGCTAGGCTGGCTGGCCAGTGAGCTCTTGAGGTATTCCTCTCTCTGTTCTCAATGGTGGGGTTTCACCCATGCACAGCCATGCATGGTCTTATATGTGTGTCCTGGGGATTTGAACTCAGGTACTCATGCTTGTAGAACAAGTGCTCTTACCCACTGAACTATTTTCCCACATCCTCATCCACTATATTAAAAAGTGTTTGTTTTATAATTAAGATAAAGAGCAATATATTTCATTGCTTTGTGTTTGTTGAAAACGCTATCATAGCATAGTATGTGTGTGTACATGTATATGTTTGTGTCTATATAAGTACATTAGTAGATTCATGTGCATATGTATGCTTGTGTGAGCAGAGGCCAGAGATGACAGTTAGTGGGTATCTTTATCACTATCTTATTTTTTCCATGTTCATTTTATTTCATTTTTACTTTGTATTTATGCACACGCACAAAATTTGCAGAATTCATTTAGTGTTGCTTGTATGTATATATTTCAGCACTGACTACTTGGCATTAAACAACCAATTAGGGGCTCACCCATGGGGAATACTATTTCTCTCTGTCCCAGCATTCATTGCCTGTAGCTCTTCATCTAAGGGTGAGGCCTATTGCGATTTCCTGTCATTGTTGTCATGTCACCTGCTATCGTTTTTGTTCAGGCTTTTCAAAAGCATCTTTATTCTTTGAGATTTTATTTTTATCACATCCATCCCCTCATCTTCTCCCACATCTAGCCACCATTCCACACCTATCCAACTTTGTGTTTTCATTCTTTTTAAACTGATGAAGTCTCATTAGTGCTGCCTATATATACTCTTAGGTTTTGGGCCATCCACTGGTGCATGTTAAGCTTATCAGTGCCACAGCTTAAAACAAACAAAAAACAACTAGTTGTGCTTCTGCTAGCTGCTATTATTTGCCAATAATTCCATAGCTAATGGTGGGGCAACAAGCACGGTCACTCACTGAACTTAGGGCTCACTGATTGTGATTGGTAGACCAGGTATTTTGATAGGTAGACTAGGTAAGCACTAGGTATCTTCTGTTCTCTGCCTCCATAGCACTTGAATGATAGATGTGCACCACCAGGCCTGTCTTTTTACATAGGTTCCTCGGAACCAACTCCTCTCAGTTGGTATAGTGCTTACATTGCAAGCATGAGGATCTGTTTCCCTAGTTCCCTGTGACATATTTCTTGATTCTAAAATTGTAGCTAGGAGGTTGAGAAGGAGAGTAACATTTGCAAAATGGAACAAAAGCATAAACATGAAGGCCAGTGCAGATCAAAGATGAAGGCTCTGAGAAGGGTCACAGTTTCAGCTTGGGACCCTGATACGAAATATCCTAGGTATAAAGAAAAAATTAGTAATAGGCACTACAGGGCCTGAAACCTAGCATATCTTCATTTTAAAATCAAATCTGAATGAAAGGGTCCAGGTCCAGAGATTTTTGGTGCTCTTAGAATGTTAATGTTTACTATAAAGAAAGAAACATAAGTAATCTCCAAAGGAAGTTAACATAATCTAAAACCTTAATGGATTTACATTTCACATTATTATTTGAATATTCATTCAAAAATATTCAGGCATAAGAAGACATGTGACAGTACGATTGGAAACTATAGTAGAAAATGGATTAGAGAAATGGATCTCAGAAAGTGCAGTTATCAGGTATAACCAATAAAATAATCATGACTTACATGGTTAATTAATAAAATGGGTCTTAATGGGATAGTTTGTTGTACTAGAGATTAATTATGAAAACTTTATATGCAGGTATACAATGTGATATCTGTCAGTTGGGAGGATGTGCCATACTCATCTTCTGTATGTGGACTTGTACTTGGAAAACTCTATATAAGTGCCAGTATGAAATGTTGCTATTTATGTGAAATTTGGCTTTTCACTGATGCTTTTATATTGGAATATGTAGGAGTTTCAGGTCTTGTTGTGGCTTGAATAGGATCTTATATTTGAATGTTTAGTCACCAGGAAGTGTCACTATTTGAAAGCATTAAAAGGATTAGGAGGTGTGTTCTTGTTGGAGTAGGTGTGGTCTTATTAGAGAAAGTATGTCAGAAGGGTGGGTTTTGAAGTTTCAAAATCACATGTCAGGCCCAGGCTTTCTCTCTCTGCTTACAGATCAGGATATAAAGATCTCAGCTACTTCTCCAGCACCACTCATGTCTGCTGCTATAACCCTCGCCACGATGATAATGGACTAAGCCTTTGAAACTGTAAACTAGCCCTCAATTAAATAATTTCTTTTATAAGAGTTACCTTGGTCATGGCGCCTTTTCAAATCAATAGAACAGTGAGTAAGACAGTTCTCTTTCTGGTGGTAGAACACAACAGTCATCTTTATAAAACATGATTAAATTAAATGAGAAATCTATGGGTATGTGAAAACCCTGGCTTTTTATCTTTGCATGCAATGGGAAATGGAAGAAATGTTGTTTTTAAGAAGCTGAATTCGTCTTTAAAAAAGTCAATTTTTGCACCTGCCCTCTCACAAATAATGTTATGATTACAAATGAACTGAATCATTTCTTAATTAAAACTTATTCAAGGAAGTTTTTATTTAAGCAGTTTATTAGTATAGTTCATATATATATTTGTGCATAACACTTGACAAAATTATTTCCTTTACTCTTTGTCTAAAAGTGAGCACAAATTCATTTTAATCCTCTTCCCAAATAATATGATTTCACAATGCTGAATTTTCATATAAAAGCAATGCTAAATATTTTATTTCTTGGATTCTCATAATTGGTCATTTAAAAAGCCGAAAAGATACAAAATAAGTTTTAATGTGATCTGGAGAAAAACATCATTTTATTTGTTCTTTGGAAATTTCATGCATGTATACATTGTGTTTTGAGACATAGTTTCAATTATTTTTCTAAGAAAGACAACTCATGGCTGAAAGAATGCAATTTGCTTCTTTTTTCAAACTTAGACCAGGTATGACTAAGAGTGTTTGAAAGAAATTAGACAGAGAGAGGGAGAGGGATTTAGAATTATTACTTCAGAGACAGTTTCAAATGAATGTAATAAAACAATTTCCCATTTGACAAACAATAAGGATGCTATTCGGTGGCCACTATCAACACAGGCTTTCCTACCTCCCCTTTCTTCGCTTTACTACCTCCCTCTCATACCCTCTTTTTCTGGATGTTAAGTGTTCCCCCAGGAAGCTGTCATTGCTTTGAGTAATCCTGTTGCTTTCTAAATTATGCCCTTTTGCATTATTGCGGCCTCCAATGGGAATAAATTTAGCCCCAAGATATCTTTTTATGGCTATTTTAGTTCCCTCTCAGGAGACTCACTTATTTTCCTATGAACTACAACATAGGTACTGCCATTCAGATACAGGAGGGGGTCATACCATTAATTCAGGGAATTTGTGTTTTCTGGGTTGTTACCTTTCATAAATCATATGTAATCACATTTCTTTAAGTGCACTCCAAATCCTTGTTAACTGGATTTGACAAAATTCAGCTCACTCCCCTGACCAAAAAGAAAAAAAAACGGGAACAAAATGAATAGCATATTACTGAGCACCATCTACACGAGGAATGCACATTAAGAGCTGAAGGGAGATAGAGAGGAAGGCACAGCACGGGACTCTGTCTTTGCAGGAGTTTATGAGCAAATAGGAGAGAATGGATATGTGTGAGGAAATGGTGTGTGGCCTTTCCTTTGCTCCGTATTCGGACTGCATCTCTTTAGATCCCACTGTGCTTTACATAGTGTCTGATGTATTTTAGCCACTAAATAGTGGGGTGTTAAGTACATTAGCAATCTGAATTAGTGTGGGTACTAATTCAGCATTGAGCCACAAATACCTCAAGGATAGAGCTCATCCAAGGAGAGCTAATGCAGTGCTCATGAGGAGGCAAGGAAATCGGATGGTTCACTGACCATCGACTCAGCAGTAGACATTAGGACCATTTACTGTTTGAGAATATGAGAAACAGTATTAACATTTGTTCCAGAAAAATGCATGTATACATGTATAAAGTAACTTTTGAGTACAACTGAGCCTACCCATAGATGCTCTAATGTCCCTAGTCACCTGATTAGGAGTCCTTGCTCTACTGAACACATATTACTAATTATATATATTTTTTGTTGAATACACTTGGTTGTTCTGAGAAACCAGGAGAAGGGGTAGGGGGAGAGAGAGAGAGAGAGAGAGAGAGAGAGAGAGAGAGAGAGAGAGAGCACTCCTAATCTGGTGAGTTGGAGTAGACTTCTGGAGAGGTGAAGAGTGAGACTGAAATCTGTGGGGTGACTGGAGTAATATTAAATATTAGCAGAACTGACATGACATTCAGATACCTTTCTCTCTGGCTGGGTGAAAACAACATCATCTTTCATATCTTAATGTTCTCCCTTCATTTCCCATAGCTGTTGTCATAATGACACTCTAATGACATTATTTATTTTGTTTATACATTTATTATCAATACCCACTAGCATATATGTGCACAATGATGAGTGAATTATGTCTGTTGTGTTTGCTGCTATATCCCCAATGTTGGATGCAGTGAAAGGTATGCTCAACTATTTGTTAACTAAATGAGTACTTTTTAGGTGGAATGAACAGCTTAAATAGGCATAATAAAGTATGTCAACATTGAGCAATTCAGTGTATCAAGGGAAAATGTAAATGAGAATGATGGCAGGGGAGATTAGGGAGGAAAGGAGTATGCATGTCATGGAAGATCTTGTTAAGGCAACTGAATTCTATAAATCCAATGTGGAAAACAAATCCATATAGACACTCTAACTTAGAAAAAAACATGGGGGATTGGGTAGTGTAAGAAATACAGGGTAAGTGCGTTGGCTAATATTCGTTAAAATCTTGACAGGATCTAGAATCACCTAGTAGACAAACCCTTGGCTAGTAGTCAAACCCATTCCATAGGATGAAGTCCTGTCCTGAACTAAATAAAAAGGAGAAACAGAGCTGAGTATCACCATCCATCTCTCACTGCTTCTGACTGTGAATGCAATGTGACCTCAAATTCCTGCCCCCGAGACTTCCCTTCCATTATATACTCAAGCTGTGATCCCAAACAAGCCTTTCTTTCCTTCAAGTTGTTTCTATCAAGTATTTTGTTATAGCAACAAGAAAAATAAATACAGTAGGATAAAGCAAGTACAATGCAGGTTGACTTGGAATGCTCTATCATAAGAACCTTAGAATGGTTTGAACCTCTAATTACAGGCTAGTAGGTACTTTGATCTCTGTTAAGAGAAAATGATGATGATGATCCTAAAAAATAAAGGTGAAAGTTGATACACACACTGCAAGAACTATGCAGAAGGATTTTGTTATTTCATCCTCAAGACTACCTAAGGTAGTCTTTTTGTTACACCATAACCCCATGATTGTACAAATTATTAAGATTTTGGTTAAGCAATCTCACTCTAGCAAGCTAAGAATAAGTTTTCAAAATTAGATATTTTGAATCTAAATCCAACAGTCTCTGGTGCTTTCTACTAAACTTTGGTGCCTGTCTTAATGCTTAGTATTTGGACTTGATTTATATTCCACCCACCTTAGTTTGTCCTTCATCAATACTACAACATAAGCTCATAGGTCTTTAAGGCAAAGTACTGCTCTAGTCTGTGGTCTGTGATAAAATACCATCACACAGACATTCAACTCTGAATTCTCAGGAGGTAGTTTGAGTGGATTAAAGCTTGTCTGTTCCAACTCTTGCCTTCAAATTAGTATTGATGTTGTCACTTTTAAGTGACTTGTTGACCAAAATAGGATCTTTGATTAGCTTAGTCTAGAGAAGACCTTTTCTATTAGAACAGTTACTGGCTTGTTCCAATGACAGTAGGAACTATAGTCCATGAAGTTTTTATTTGAATCAGTCCATATCATAATTAATATGAAAGCATATTCTTATGATAATGTCTGTTATCAGATATTTTTTTATTGAGTATTGCATGCATTTACTAAAATCAGGTAACCTTGCAAGGTAGGGGCATTTGTTACTTTTCCTTTACAGATGTAGAAACAAAGAAATTGCTATTTCAATTATTCAAACTCAAAAGCAAGGGAATGATAAGGCTATAATACAAATCAAAGCAAACACTAGTCCAAAGTCAGTTCTCTTCACGAGATGGGGTAAACATGTTATTAAGAAACATGTGCTGGGCGGTGGTGGCACAGGCCTTTAATTCCAGCACTCAGGAGGCAGAGGTGGGAGTTTGAGGCCAGCCTGGTCTACCGAGCGAGTTCCTCTGTGTAGGAATACTAATGGAAATGACTGGTGGACATTTGATTAAGCCCGATGCTAAGAAGAAGTCTATGAATTAAGACACAACGACAGATTAGTTCATTTAGGTGCGGAGAGTAGAGTGAGATAAAGGAGCTGGAGTGAGCTCTACTATTCTACTACGGTTATGGATCATGTAAGAAGATTCAGTAAGTGAGACTGAAAATGGATGGGAAAGGCCTTCAGACGAAAACTTGAAGAAAGTAGGATAGTCAGCCTTCGGTAGAAAAATGATGACTATCCTTTGAGTTGAATATTTAGAATAATACCTTTTGGATAGACGGTTATGAAAGCCCTATTTACGTTTATAATCATACTGATTATGGTGAAGACTGATGGCTGACTGGAGGGGGTAAATTGTGCACACAGTGAAGGAAAGGAAGCAGCAATCTCAGAAAAGACTTTTGAGAATTTGGCAGGAAGGTAATTCAAGAATGTAAATGATACTTGCTGAACTGGGTTTGCTTATTTTAGCATGGGGCACTTAAGTGAACCCATGTGTGGGGTAAAGGGTTAAGACTCCTAGGAGAATGAAGAAAGAAGATGGCGATGGTGAGGAAAGCAAGATTGTGGGCAGCATAAAAGATCAGAACAGTGATGAATGACTACATATTGCACATGGAGGTATAAATTTAAAAAGGGGGTTTTTCATGCAATGCTCACCTTTTGCTTAGAGAAGTGAGGGATACAAACCCATCCACTAAGACTGAGAGAGGCCCACAAAGGCCTTGGGGTTTAGAAAATGCATGGAGGAGATTTGAGAAAAGAAAATATAAACGGATGAATATGAAAATGCAGTATTTTAGCAAATGATATCTCTCAGAAGATTATTCTAGAAGACAATGAGAAAAATGTTTCTAGGGCAAATACACTGGGAAATGAATCATATTACACCTTTCACATTATATATGAGAATTATTAAGGACTCAGTTTCTATGGTAGAAAATTAACTGCCTTCATTAATCCCACATTTCCAAACTTATTTATTTCTTTCACAGTCACTTATTCACACAGAAATTATTAATATCCCACATCGTTAGTGTTCCAAGGAATGAATTTCAGGGAATGCTGATATAGAGGTTTGATATGAGATAAATCAAAGAACAGGTGAATTGCCCTGAGTACCCAAGTGCTGCCCTTAAAATATATGTGAACTGGGGGCGTAATTGCTGTGTTACACTACTGCTGGTGATGCTTTGTAGCCTGGAAGCTGGATCAGATCAAAAGGAAAATATTGTCTGCTTGAGATCTGGAAAGGGGAAAAATGACATCAGGCAAAGGAGGTATAAAAACTGTAGCTCTAAAGAGGGTGGTGTTAATGCCGTAGATGCCAAAAGGAGAAGCAGGCTTGAAAATGAGAGGGGCAAAGGAAAAGGAATTAGGAAATGTTAAGACCATGTGGTAATGGCATCAGAGATAGTTGTAGAGGGCAAGACATACCAGGAAACATAAAGATAAAATGCCATCCAGGAAAGAGTAAAATAAGTTTTTGTATGTTAGCAAATGGTTTGTGGAAATGATGAAATAGTTCTGAACAACTGAGCAGTGTACAGCTAGGTAAGAGGCTGGTGAATGCATTTGGCCAAATGGAGGTTATTAGCTACTTCTTCTTAAGTAAATGATTTGCATGTGCTAAATAAGGGAACTGTAGTTAAGAGACGCACAAGATGAAACATTATTGATTTTTTTTTTAGTAAAAGGCATGAAAATTGGTTATTTGAGAGGCTGCTTAGTTTGCAGTGCTGGGTTTATTCTCCTGTCTCTGTAAGCTTAGGCCTCTGCTGCAAACATGTTCCATCAGATCTTCAGGAAGTCCTAGAAGCAGTCAAACATTTTTCCTCTCCTTGTATTTATTGGAACAAGAGGGATTGGAGCATAACTGTATATGATGTGTCTGGCATTATTCAATTCAGACATCAGTTAGGACAGGAAGTGTAATCCAGAACATTGGAACAAACTGATCCGGATGAGCAACACAAACTCTCTGTGATCATTGACTACCAAACTGAAGAAAGAACGTCCTGACTTTTAAACCAGGTATGTCACCATAATACTGCTTATGATGAAGGACTTTTCTGAAGCCATTCACACGATTTTCCACTTAAGCAGGAAAATTTTTCCTATGAATGCACAAAATCCTGTTGATGTTTTGGAGTTTATTGCACTGATCCATAAATCTCTGAAACTTGAAAACAAGAGGTATAGAAAATGAGAACTATTGATCCCTTTTCAGTAAAAGGAATGAGAAATAGTTACTTGAGAAGAGTATTCCTGGTTTCAAATGTTTTAAAATTTTATTTTGTTGCAAATGTGCACAGCAGGTTAAACTGGGGGCTTGAGATAAGTAGGTCTTTGGCTTTCACAGAAACTAAGGACTACAACAAATGACCAGTGTCAGTGAAGGTCTAGCTGATGGAAGCTAACACAGAGTTACCTGATGGCATAATTTTACCTAATGTTGCCTGGAAAATGAGGAATTAGAGCATCACCCTGACTGGAGGGGAGGTGGCAGTAGGGAGAACATCCAAGATTGGGAAAGTGAGTAGTTATTGTTACTGAGGTCATGATGAGATTAATGTCTGCATATGTAAGAATGAGAGAACAAAGCCAATGGTACCTAGAAGGTGAAAGCAAGCTCCTAATTTTCCTTCCAGGTTGAGGCTCTTACCTCAAGCTGACTAGAGTTTGTTCAAAGGAAGATGAGGCTTGAAAGGAGTAGAAATGAAGACTCTTAGAATGAAAAGAGTCAAGGGGTTTCTGTGCATGATATGGATCATGCAAAGAACAATTGATGTCACCCTGCTCAAGAGTCTGTGTGGAAGGAAAACACTATGAGAAACACAGTGCCAGAGAGGGATGATGCCACTGTGAAAGATGAGAAAGTGGAGGAGTATGGGATTACAGCATGGGCTTCCACAGAGGAGAAGCTAAATGAAGTTGGTGGTAAGACAGAGCTGAAATTAGTAAGCAAAGAACAGAATCTCTCTCGTGTCCCTTCTATACCTATAGATTAGTGCAGTTCCCAGTACTCTTTAGAGATGCTTCTTCGTATAGTGCACAATGGCTAATGCAATCCAGAGGACATGGTCAAATTACAGAAAATAAGTCATAGTGGAGTGCTCACAGATAAATCAGTTATACCACACCCCGCCACTCTCCCTCAAGAGTCAGTGGTCGTTTCAGAAGAGAGAACAAAAATGTCTGTAAGAGCCAGAGATCAAGGAGTACAGAAGCAAAACACTATCTTCTGGACATGATAGAAATATTGCACTCTAGAGCTCACATCAGCTGTACTTGCCTGTATAAGAATTACACAGGATAAAGAGTCAATATTCTATCATGGATCAGGGAGGAGCTCCTGAGCCCCAAACCTCAACTTAGGAAGTATTGGCAATTGGTTACTTCAGAGGTAAGAAGAGTCAGTTTTCTTTAAGGGTGTAGCCTCTGGTGTGGGCATACTTCAGTGGATATACCCATACCCATGAATGCACAAATTGGTCTTAGTTGATTATAACAAGAGCTCACAAGTTGGGAGGGTTGAGAGGTGAGTAAGTGACAGTTCGATCTGGGAGGAGTTGGGGATGAATATAATGTAAATACATTGTATGTAAATATGAAATTCGCAAAGACCTAAGAAAATGTATTTTAAAGAATAAAACCATCTGAAGCAGAGGCAACAAAATGTTAGTATCTATTATAAAAAGTAATTAATACTCTAAATCTAATACTCTGATACCTTTATATTCAGTGTTGATTTTTAAATTTTTATTGAAAATAGATTCTTCTCACATACAATACATCCTGACCAAAGTTTCCTCTCCTTCTACTCCTCCAAGCTCCCTTCATGTCACCTCTTTCCCAGATCCACTCCCCTTCCATTCCCTCTTCAGAAAAGAGTAGGCCTCCAAGAGATGACAGCCAAACAGGACAAAACAAGGCCAAAGCCCTCATATCGAGACTGGAAAAGGCAACCCAAGAGGAGGTAAAGAGTCCCAAGAGTAGGCAAAAGAGTAAGAGACACACCTGCTCAGTGTTGGGAGTCCCACAAGAGCATCAAGCTAACAGCCATAATATATATCCAGAGGACCTGGTGCAGACCCATGAAAGTCCCAAGCATGCAGATCCAGTCTCTGTGAGCCCGCATGAGCCAAGCTTAGTTGATTATGTGGGCCGTGTCCTCCTGGTACCCTGTTTTTTAATTTTGTTTGAGTGATTTAAACTAAAGGGAAGAAACACCTTGCTCTAATGGTGGCAATGAAATGTTGTAATGTAGAGAGAGGCAGAATAAGGAAGGGCTTTCTTGTCCCAGCTGCTTTCACTGTTCTGCTTTCCAGGACACTTGGTATTATCCCTGGTTTCCTGGGTCCTAGAAGTAATAATACTCTAAATTTCTTCTGTATGATATTGTCTAACTCTTTGTAATTGCATTCTTTGACCCATTTGTTGAGGCCATTGTGAATTGTGTGTGTGTGTGGCTTCTTTCATTGTTTTGGGGTTTTTTGTTGTTTGATTGTTTTTCTCTTCCTTGGAAACTTTATACTCAAGCTAGCTTGAGGCATAGATAAGCCAGTTTTACAAAGAACATTAGAAAGTTACTTCTGTCTAAAATCAATGCAAAAAAGCTGTGGAAATAGACACATTAAGTGGTTTTAACTCTGGAAGAACAACTATATAATCAGATAAATCGAATTTTTGAACAGACTGAAACCTAAGTTTCCCCTTCTATTTAACATCCTTTAGCTAAAGTACCCAAGGTACTTGCTGACAAATGTAAATATTAAGGTGGGCTTTTGATATGCATCTTCTAGGGAGTGAGGGCTATGTTGGTGGTCCTATTGGTTTCAAGAAATGTCTGAAAGGGCTTGTGAGGGCTATAAGCAATCACATGCCTAAATGATCAATATATGTATACACACACACACACACACACACACACACACACACACACACACACACATATATATATATATATATATAGAGAGAGAGAGAGAGAGAGAAAGAGAGACAGGGAGACAGAGAGAGAGAGAGAGAGAGAGAGTTCAAAGTCACCATATGCTATCCATGGCAGCTATCTCTAAGTTAAAGGGAGACAGCTTTGTATCATATATGTTTTTTATGAAACTGTATGTTATCTGTATATTTCTGTTGCAGATTTGTCTGTACGGAATAATAAATTCATGGGATTTTTTTTCAATCTGAGTTTCCCTGCATATCCTATTTATTCTTTAGATAACAACTAATATATTTGACCATCTCTTTCACTCAGTCCTCGTTTAGCATGTTATGAACTTGGATTTTCTCCCAAAAGCTCATGTGTCATTAACTGATGACACTGTTGGAAGGTATCTTAGTTACTTTTCTACTGCTGTGAAGAGACACTATGACCAAGGCAACTTATAAAGTAAGGAATTTAATTAAGGGCCTGCTTACAGTGTCAGAAGGTGATTCTGTGACCAACATGGCAGTGAGTGTGGCAGCAGGCAGACAGGCATGGAGAGTTGGGGCAGTAGCTAAAAGCTCACATGTTGAGACAACAGTTCTGAGGCAGAGAGAGAGAGAGAGAGAGAGAGAGAGAGAGAGAGAGAGAGAGAGAGAGAAAGAGAGAGAGTGTGCTAACTGGGAATATTGTGTGATTTTCAAACCCCAAATCCCAGCTCCCCAGTGACAGTGACACACCTCCATCAACAAGGCCACACCTCCTAATTCTTCCCAAACAGTCCCACTTACTGCAGACCCAGCATTCAAATATATAAGCCTTTGGGGGTTATTCTCATTCAAAGCACGAAGAGCAGTAACACTCTAGTCTAGATTGTAGGCAGAGTTGGAAAAAGAAGGGGGGCACCTGTGAATGGTATAATGTCCCTGACTCCTTGCTCTAGCTCATCCCTTCCCTCTCTTTGTTTCCTGATACCATGACATGAGTGGCCACCTCTGATCCATACTAAAAGGCTAATGACCTAAAAAACAAGCAGATGAGCTAAAAAAAACTATTGATATTCCTATCCTGTTCTCTTGATATGCTAATAGCATCTACTTCAGGCAGTCAGAATCCAGGAAACTTTGGAAAAGAAGATCAACATACGAGCCTTTATTTATATTTACTATTTTGAGACTGAAAGGGAACAGATCTGCAGAAAACCCCTTTTCTGCCTTATGAAACTCCCAAGCCCCCTGCACCTTGTTGCAGTTTCCACTTCCATGTAGAGACTGTTACTTTTCATGGTTCTGATGAAAAGACATCCTGCTTCTATAGAGGTCAGTCAGTCTAAAACTTGGTGTCAAAAACCAGGAGGACTTTTGAGGTCCCATTCCATGCCCCCCAAAAGTGACTTTTCCTATTTCCCCTTACCTGTCTCCCTTCCTTTTTCTGACACCATCCCGAATCTAGAACTTGGCTGCTCCGCGGACAGACAAAGATCTCAAGAGGCATCAGTCACGGCCTGAAACCTCTGGTTTTTGCAGCCTTTATCCACATTAGTAGTACAAACATTATTCTGGGGATTTGTAGGTATGCCATGTAAACTAACTTTGAGTCCTTTTCCTCATCTGCCTTTCCCCCTTTCCCCTCACTATCTACTGAACTCCGAGAACAGAGGCCCTTTATCATATGGGTACTAGACTGAACCCACCACAAACTCACTGGGAAAGTTAGGGCCTGGCCAATGTCTGAAGGTACCTCAGATCTAGGCCTTCTCCAGAACTCCAGTGTTCCTTGCCTTTTGTTCTTTGAATTCATATGCAGGGGTTGCCCCCTTCTTCTGCAAATCAGGCTAGCTCCTCTGACTGCTGTCCTAACCCTGGAGATGACTTGAATATAACTTTAGTCTCCTTCTCCCTTGCCTTGTGAGATGGGTTCCTAATTGCCAATGCCTAAGGGCACTCTTGGTATGCCTAAAGTCAAATCTCAAGACTTCACATCTCACTGACCTCAGACCTGCTATTATGCAGCTGTCTGCGCAGATCTGGCCCCAATATCAATTAGACAATATTCACACCTTGCCTGAATTCTGTACTTCCGACTTCCAAACTCTCACTGGATTTAGATAACGTCAGAGGTCTCCTAGGCTCATACTTTCTTTACTCTTTGGGCATGCCCCTCCTTCTACCAAACCTTCACAGTATATCAAATTTTACTGTTCATACAGCCACCTTCCAAATAATCTTCCCAACCCCCAATTTACTGACCCACTTCCTCCTCCTTCCATTTTCTTCAATTTTCATCCTGCGGAATAATCCACCTACCACGTCTCCACCCCAATACCCCTAACCCCCATCTCAATCCTACCTCATCCCCTCCCATTTTCCTCTCCTCCTATCTCTCCACTACCTACCTCCAACCCTTCTCACCCATTCCTCCCAGAATCCGGTCTCCCAGTCCTTCCTTCTCTCCTGCCATGTTCCCCATCACATCCTCACTTACCCCCAATTCTCTTCTCCTTGCACTCCTTCCTATACTCATAGGCACCTTCTCATACCTCAACCCATATGTTTCCCCCATGAGAGGTTTCAGAATGTGACAGAGGCTCCCAAATCCAGGACTCTTTTTCCATTTTAGACAGGAACTAAATAAAAGAAAGAGAGGGCTCCTTTTAAGAAAATCTCCTCCATTTTAGAAAACCATCTGTCCAATACGTACCACTTAACTTGACATGACATATATTATATTACATACTAATTTTTTTACTCCTACCCCAGATAAAAAAGAACACATCAGGCATTCCACTCTAGCCCATGCAGACAATTTATATAACTTAAATATAACCAAGGCCCTGCTGCAAAGGAGGCAGTCCCAGCCACAGACCCCTGATGGAATTACCAACCTCTTGGGGAGGGTTCTGCATGGCTTAACACAATGATTACATGCCTTTTAGATGACATGCAAAAATAACTCCCACCTCATTGTCAATTATTAGACCATAGCAGTCACCCAAAACTCCAATAAAAGTCCAACCCTAATCTTGACCCAACTTGTTGAGGCTATAATTAAATATACAATCTACATGAAACTACTCCATCTGGGACTCTCTTTCTCCACGTTCAATTTTTTCCCTTTTTAAAACTTTTTTCCACGTTCAATTTATTAGCTAATCTGCCCCTGACATCTGCCATAAACTCAGGCAGTTAGAGGAAGGTCCCAAGGTTCTACAAGAAGACTTCCTACATAAAGCATTCAAGGTATTTAATGCTAGAAAGGTATTTAAGGCAAAGAAAGAAAATGAAAAAGAAAAGGACAAGTATGATAAGACTTAAAAGAGATCAGAGAGTGCCCATTTCCAGTTCTTATCATTGGTTCTTCATAAATGCCCACTGCTCTGGCTGTCACTTGCCCATAGAGTTTCTTCCAAAGAGACATAACCCCCAGGCCCTGCTTCAGATGCAACCAAAAGAGCCACAGGGCTAAGGTCTGTCCCAAACACAAGCATTCCATCTGGGCCTGTTCAGCCTGTGGTCAATGTAGGCATTAAAAATGGACTGTCCTCAGGGATGCCCTATGTTCCTCTATTCATTTACTATTCCAACCCCATGCTCCAGCTACTACACTGGAGGGCCATGGTTCATGATCCTTGGTCAGGTTTACTCCTGACTCATACACAGATTTCCTGGCACTAGGGACCTGGGCTGGTGAAGAGGTTTCCTTCATCCTAGACACAGGGCATCATTCTCTTTTCTTACCTTCTAGAAGGAACAAACTAAACCCTCATGCATCATGGTAACTGGAGTCTCAGACATTCCCATCACTTTCAGGCTTACACAACTTATCATTTACCAGTTTTTCACCCTCACTGTAACACAGTCATTCCTAGTCAAGTCAAAATGCCTTCTTTCCCTCTTAGGGAAAGACCTGTTAGATAAGTTCAAGCCTTCCATTCACATTCTTCCTCTAGATGCCACTTCCATGTTTGCCTCCAGTTGGACTCTGACAACATCCCCCTTTCCTCAACTTCTTACATGCCCCCATCCTTATCCACCCCTCACCATCAACCCTTTAGCCTGGGACACATATTGCTCCTCTATCACCACCACCATGCCCTTATCCTCATTGACCTCAAAGATCTCCTTTCCTACATCATGCAAGATCAATATTCCCTTTCTCCTAACACCTAATGGGGGCTTAAACCTATGCTTGGTTGCCTCCTCAGGACCAATGTCATCCTCCCCTGCTAGCCCCCCTGACACCATCCCTATTCTTGGAATAAAAAAAAAGTGAAAACTTTTGTCTGGTTTAAGACCTCTGAAAGCTAAATGAGGCTATTATACTCACCTACCTGGTGGTCCCAAACCTCTATACCCTCCTCTCTTCTATACCTCCCTCCATTTCACAATTCATCATCCTAGAACTCAAATATGCCCCCCCTTTTTTTTAAACTATTTTCTTTCATCCCAAATCCTAACTCTCTTTCTCCTTTACCTGGGAACTACTAAGGACCATTTTGTCAAAGGGATTCCAGGAAAGATCCCACTATTGAGTCCTGTGTTGGCTTAAACTCACATTTTTTCTTGTACTTTTTGGATCTTCTTCTTTATGTAGCCCATCCCACAATACCTGCTTAATGCATATTATCTGTCTTTTTAACTACCCTGCCTAGTTTTCTCCTACAGTGTATGGATTACTTTCTTTTATGTAACCCTTCTTACAATACCACAACACATATCTGTCTTATTAACTCACTCACCTCCAGGGGTTACTTAATCTCAAAAGATAAGGCCCCAATATGTCAACCATCTATAACCTACCTAGTTCTCTCTCTCTCTCTTGTCATTCATGGTGCACCCTGCTGATATGAGTACAGGAACTCCTGAACTACCCATGCCTAACACCAAGAGGAAACCTATGCCTTCCTAGGCCTTGTCAACTTTTTCCAAATGTGGATCCCTAACTTCTCCCCCACTGCCCATTCCCCTAAGAGGTTACCAAAGACTCATTTAGGCATCTCTATCTTCCCACTCTAGACTCTCCACTTTCACAATGCCAGACCCTTCTCTACCATTCTTTCTTTTCCCTCATGTTAACCAGGACCTGGCCTTCACTGTCCTCTGTCAATGAGCAGCCCTGAGCTCCATTCATTCCCGATATGCTGATAAGGAGACTTGTAACTGATTCCACACCTCTGAGGACCTTATGATGTGGTGGAGGATTTTTAGCTACAAGAAACCTCATCCCTTTCACCCTAGAGCAAATTCCATTTTTGAAACTCCTTTTTTTTCTTTTATTTTTGAGATTATAATATAATCACATCATTTCCTCACTCCAAATTCTCCCACATGCTCCTCCTTGTTCTTTCAAATTCATGGTCCTTTTTCATTAATTGTTGTTTCACACATATATGTTTGTACATACATATTCCTAAATATAATAAACTCAGTCTGTATAATGTTACTCGTATGCATGTTTTGTGGGCTGATCACCTGTCAATATGATGACCAATTGGTTTGGTTTTCCTTGGAAAAGCCTCTTTCTCCCACCTTCAGCATTCCTTAGTTGCCTGTCATTCGTTGTGTAGGGCTGAGTCCTGTTAAGGTTTTCTCTATCCGCTTTGGTATGGTTATTGATATTGTCAGTGTTCCATTAATGGTTAGTCAGTCATGTTGGTAGAACTTTTTGGGTGTAGCTTCTGACATTACTAAGAAACTTAGTCTTACATTAAGTTTCCCTTTCTTCTAGCTCTTATAGTCTTCTGCCCCCTCTTCCACAATGTTCCCTGAGCCTTAGTTATACGAATTGTTTTGTAGATTTATCCATTGGAACAGGGCTCTACAACTCTGCATTTTGATTCGTTGTAGTTTTCTATAGTGGTCCTTGTATGTTGCAAAGAGAAATTTCCTTGATGAAGGGTGAAAGCTAGATTCATCAGTGGAGGACAAATGTTTGAAATGTACTTAGGGATTATGCTGGTTTAAGAAAATAGTGGTTGTAGGTAGTCATTTAAGATGCATGATATTACTAGCCCTGGGTAGCTGGCTAGGTTTCCAGTACAGGGCATCATTTACCTCTTATTGGCCATGTCTTCAGTGTAATTAAAGAGCTGTTGGTAACTACTGAGATATACATGCCACTACTGTACACATAAGGTTATCATGCCATGTAAGTTACTGTTGTGGTTCATAGGTATCATAGCTATGTAGGACAATTGTTTGCTTTCTTACTTTGGAAGCTGGTACCATGAAAGCTAATCTTCATGTAGAAGGCATTCATGTCATTTCTAGCTCAGGGGCCTCTATGCCCTGTATCTGAAGTACATGGGGGCTTCAAAAATAGGGATTTATGTTCTACCCTGTGGCCAGCCAAGAACAATAACAATAGCCTGTAATGTTTTAGACATCTCTTGGACAACCCTGACAAATAACTTAAAAGAGGGCTTCGCATGCCTGGTACTGGGGTTTTGTTAGGTGGTCTTTGTCTCTTGGAGGAAGCATTGTCAATCCAGATTGCATTAGTTCTCTGTTTTCTCCTGTTCACTTCCCGTGATGCTCTATAGCCTCTGTTTATTCTGCTAATCTACTTTGCTGTAGCATTTCTGGTGTTGAGACTCATAGTCTCTGTCTCCACAAAAGACTGGATCTAGAAGGAAAGTTTCCTCCTCCCATCCTTTACTTTGCTTGTATAACAGCTTTTGGCCTCTTGCATCACTGTCCTTATTCACCCCTGTTAAGGTACTCTTTTATCTCTATTTTTCCCCAAAGTAAATGTGGTCTCATTTTACTCACTATTGCACCTGCCTAATTAATTATTTCCATAACAACATGGTTGCAATCTCATGATCCACAACAGCCAGTTGAGTCAAAACTCTCTTCCAGCTGCATGAAGTCAACCTGACATATGCCCTTAGATCCTGAGTACAGACCCTAAAAACCCGATTCAATACGATGCAACCAGATGAACACAGCATTCCTTTTCCTTTTTTTTTTTTTTTCTCTCAGGGTCTGGAATAAAGGGCTAAAGATCTAAAAACCACAGGTGAGCTGAGAAACTCTGGACAGGAAAGTTGACATGCTAACATCTCCTGCAGGCAGTTAGGATCCAGGAAGTTACTGATAAGATGATCAACATAGCAAACTCCCTTTGGTATTTATAATTTTGAGACTGCCTGGGAACAGATTTGTAAGTGGAAACTTCCACCTAAGGTTCCATTTTCTGCCCTGTAAATTCCCAAGCCCCCTGTGCCCAGGACAACACTCCCATGGAGAGACTGCTGCCTTTTACTGCTCTGATTAAGGGGCAATCTGCTTCTGTAGAGGTCTGTCTCATTTTTTTATTTTCATATCAATCCCTACCTAGCACATGCAACTGCGACCACAATGTTTTGCTTCACCACCACAGATTTAAAACCAGTGGAGCCAGACAACCAAGGACCAAAACTTCTGAAACTATGAAGCAAAACAAAATACTATTCCTTTATATTTGTTTATGCCATCACTATAGTGATGGAGAGCTAACACAATAAAAATTTAACATATGCCTATTGTGAGTTAAACATTTCATTAGGAACAATGAATATGCAATATTAAAATGTTGTTCTACTTTAAGGAGCTTAAGAAAGCATGAATGTGTCAAGTAACTTCCCTACAATATTGTATGAGTTTGAGGGAGATTATTAATTAATCATTTATTCAAAAAATTTGTTGTTTGCCTGTATGGGCCAAGAAACATGCTAGACTGTAGTGAACAAATAAAACAGTGAACAAAGCAAAGCATCTTTCCTGACTGAGCTTCTATTGTGTTGCCTGGAGAAGGGAGACTATTTCCATACAGGAAGGAGTGATTTAAGTGAGAAAAAAATGAGCATGGCAACACAATGGTCATGATATTTGTGTTAGATCTAGGAGAATGAGTGGAATTTTTATCAAATCCATTCTATGAAAAAAAACAGCACTCGGGACAGAATGAATATCATGACACAGATGGGCTTGTGTTGTTCTTGAGAAACGCTGAGTAATAACGGGTATCTGGAGGCCTGAGAATATGCGGGAAGCATAAGAAAAGATGTGGACAAACACATTAGGCAAGATGGTTATTTGAACATTTTGTCAATTCTAGTTCAGAAAGAACAAGATAATGTTTTGTTTCTCCTACTTTCCAGCTATGTGGCTTTGGGAAATTTATTTAATATCTCTGGGTTTTGATTTCCTCACCTATAAAATGGGAACAATCATTGTAACAACCTTACACAAATAAGATGAAAATTGATTTATGTAAGATATGATGTCTGTTATGGGCATAGCAAATGGTTTGAGCCAGACTACTTGTTTATTAAGCTCTTTTGGAAAAGAAAATAAATTTAATCTGTAGGCAATAAGAATCTGTTTTTCTTGAACTCTGGTATTGCTTTGATTGATATTAAACATAGGCCCTCAAAATGCTGAATAAATATTCTACCAATAAACTGCAACCTCAGTCCTTGATTTTGAATCTTGGTAGAGAATTGATGAAATATGTATTTTTTAAAAAAATGATTGCAGGAGATATCATATGGGTCAGAAATTAGAGGCAGGGCAGATACCAACAGATAAGGGAGGGCACAAGGGCATCTTTGAAATTAGAGAACAGAATAGAAGCATCTGAAATGATGGTGAAGTACCAAAGAATTTGGGAAATTATTCTGTTAATCCTAGATTTTCATCAGCAATATAATCAATAATTAGGATAATGCTATGGTAATGTTTCTTACCAAAATATGGATTATCAGATGATAGCTATGTTTTTGAGGAGATGAAGGGATATGGGGAATGAAGTTACTGAATCTGAGCTTGTTGTTGAGTTTATATATCTCTGGAATATCTGCTTGCTGATATTTTTGAAGACTGACTTAAACAG